>JAUEJL010139732.1:0-10845 GCA_032274825.1 Drosophyllum lusitanicum | reverse complement strand
TGTCCAACTGAAATCTCAAAAGTGGCAAAAAGTCAAAAAGCATGAACCGATTTTTCAAAAATCGGTTCTTAGAGCCAGGCCATTTGATCTGTCATGTCAATCTTAGTAACCGGCTTTTGAAAAGCCGGTTTCTCACTTGGTATCCGACATCTCAAAACTCGAATACTATACTTTTGAAAACAATAAAAAAAGTAACGTATTTTCGAAAGTCTTCTTTTAAATTACGTTAATTCTGAAAAAAATTCACTTCTAGACGGAAAGATATAAAAGAAGGTCCCTCCATTTGCTTTCCTTCTCACTTCCTTCACAAAGCTAGTGCTTCAAATGTTTCGGATGCTATTCAGCCATTTGGACAGAGGAGGAAATCGGCAGAGGCTTTCGGGAGGTGGAAGGCAGTAATGTGTTCGATCCATTGCTTTATTTGGACCAAAAGTTATTGGCGAGGCTTTTTCTCATGTAACAATTGTCGCTTCCCCTTTTATGTTTGCGTTTTGCTTTTCTTACAGTCCCATTAGAATAATTCCTCAGGTTCCCTATTTCTAAGTACATCTTCTTCTCTTTTTGATCTTCCCTTGCTATCTATTGACAAAAATTATGATAACCCTTAACGTGTGCTTGGTTCCTCTGTTCTTAAAAGGAGATAGGGAGTATAAATTGCAACTAAAAAGCACACTTCTTATTCTTTTGTGTGTGTAATCCGTATATGTTTTTAATTGGGATTTACACATTGTTTTCTCTTTATGTTGTCTGCGACGTGTTCGACGTAATGTCTACAAGAAGATAATAAATCAATAAATGTATCAACTGCACTTTCATGAGACACCATATGTTTAAGGACAAGTTTTTATGCAAGATCGTGTGGATTTAAAGATTAACTGCACCACCTCCACATGTTTTCACTGCTTAAAATTGCAATGTTAACCCATGATGTAGAGATCCAAGTAGCTAGCTAAAATTCTTTTGAATGATTAATTGATATAAAAGGCATTTCTTTGTATGATTCAATCTCCTAGGTTTGTATAATTCATTAATTCATTGTCAGTTGTATTGTTGTATCTTTTTTGATGATTATTGATGACGTCATGCAAAGTTGAGTTTCACTTCTTGATTTTATGGGACTTATTTTCTCATTGTTACGTTTAGATGGATACAATTGATAATCCTGGTGATCATGTGAAAATTGCAGTGGTAACTGATTTTCTTTTCTGTGATTTACAGTTTATCCAATTTGTTTTACTTAATTTTCATTTTTCTTAACAGCATCCCTTAATTTAGCTCCTAAATCACTAACACTAGAGATTGTGCAATCTTATACTGACATCTTCATGTGCTGAGAAATGCTGACATCCATCATGCCATTCAAACTCGACATGGTTTGTTTTTGGGTGTTGTTTTGATGGAGGTCCAATTCTTTCCTATGAAAAGTAAGACAAACGTACGTTTTTTTAAGTTCATTAAAGTAATGTCAAAAGTTTATAATCTTTCTTTTCTGGTTTTTTGCGCCACTTGAATTAAGTTACCCTTTGGTATTTTCATTTAATTTCTTTCGGTGAATTATCATGTCAAGGTTGTAGATAAAAATGAAATGAGGAACCATTATGTTAAGCATCGACTTCCACCTCCTTTTTTCTTCTCCCTACTTGCTTGGGAGAAGCGTAAGGTAATGTAATATTCCTTTGTTCATCAACTTTACATTGCACTACAACATCTCATAAGTTTCATTTCAATAGCAGTGGTTTATTATATGGCACCCCCACCATCGCTATGTTCTTGAAAAATCCGAAGTTCAACCTTCAGACATGAAAGAATCAAACAACTAGGTAAAATTCTGATTTCATGATCAACTTTTACATCACAGTTTGTTTCTCTAATTTGATTCAAGGACTTCAAGTTTTTAGTATCTACTTGCTTCTAATTTCAAAATTGATTTTTCTCGAGTATGATGCAATGCTCACCAAGTTAATATGTCCTCGCTACATATCTGCTCTATTTTATTTTAAGCAAGGTGAATTAGTCGTTTAAAGTTTTTCAGTAAAGGAAACTAAAGTAAACAATATAAGTATAAATGGACAAAATACTAAATCCATACCGCCTGGTTAAAACCTTGTTACACTTAGAGGAGTGTAAATGTACAATTAAACTTCATCTCTTATCAACAATCAAAGGGAAAATGTAAATGTCAAGAATATATTAATTCTCTATTCTTGTAACAGGTTCTAGAGCTCACTAAAGCTTCTACCATATTGATTCTCTTTCTTGCATCAGTTGTAGATAAACATGTAAGCTTGATCAATTCTTGTCATGGGAAATCCTCACCTATACACACATATCATAAAACATCCATGTATTAAAAGAGTGAAAAGATTAAGATTTTGTTAGGTAAAATATAGTTATGGGCATACTGGCCAACATTAATCAAGATGTAAAAAATATACTAATTCTCTACCTCAGTAAAGTTATTATTATTCTTATTTGGTGCATAGAGTGCACATTAACCGACCAAATTCCCTTCTTATCTGTTTAATATTAACAGAATATTTGGTTGAAAACATGAGGCCTTAACTAAGAAACAAAGAGGAATATATATAAGTTCAGAGAGGAGATCACCTTGTGAGCTTTAATTACAAGCCTTTCACTAGTTTGTTAACGTACTTCAATATAATATAATTAAAATTAGTATTTTTAGTTGTAATTCATAAAATATGAAGGAGAAGATGTACCACAGTACCAGTCAAATTGGAAGATCTGAAAAGCGGGGATTTGGGAGATGATGGGCCAGTACTTGCCTTTTTTCACACGACACTTTTTCTCATTTTTGGGAATGGATCAATCAGAGTCAAACCTAAAAGTGAAGGGAGTAGTGTCTTGGGCAGATCTCTAAGTTTCGGGCATTTTTCAATAGAAAGAAATTCAAGGCAGGTAAGATGTTGCAGGCCTTTTGAAACCAACTCCAACTCCATAAAATCACTGATCTGTAGAAAAGTTAAAGAAGATGGAATAAGAAAAGATGATGAACAAGTATTATGATATGAACCAAATTGATATATTGATAAATCAGAACGAATATAATAGTCGGCGTGCTTTCGAGGGGCACCCGTCTCTCCTTAACCTACTTTTGAGAGGTAGGAGATCTCCTAAACCCGTTTCTAAGACCAAATTTCTCTCTATGATAATAATATGATACCCCTAAATCTTTATTTATAATTAATAAATAACTTGCTCCCTAAGATAAAATATTATCTATAATTAACTACCATAATTAAAAGATTCATAGAATATGAACCATATCATATTATTTTTGCTGCTATTCCTCATATCCTTTGCCTTTGCAAATGAAACCACTCCTGAATCTTCACCAAGTAAGCTTAGATTAACAACAGAGGTTAGGAAATTCTGTTGCCCCCACTCTGATATGGCCATCTTTTAGACTCCCATTGGCAGGCTACATAAATTAGGAGGCCACTTACGACAAGGAAAGGAGTAGTCCATACTTGGACAATAACTTATCCACTTGTATTCCAAAGATGTCAGGCTCTGCAAATGCTCATGAGGAAATGACTAGAGATTCTTGCAATTATTGACCTCAAGAGATATCGGACAAAGAAACGGAACAAAACCAAACCCATTATCTGGAATGGATTCTATGTTATCACAATCCTCAATTGTCAACATCGTGAGAGGAACAAAGCATCCTTGGGGAAACAACCTTAGATTCAACATACTTCAAATATCAAGTGATGACAAAAGGAAGTTGCTTAGAAGCCAACTCACCTCCACATTATCACAATATGAAATATCAAGAACCTCAAAGTGGATGGCTGGTTATGCACTGTTGGGAAAGTCAAGGATGTAATTGAATTACACCAGAATATCCTCAACTTCTCAATACTATTTGGACAGTTATAACTCTCTAATCTGTGACATACCTCAATATCCACTTCTCTAAGAGATTCCATGCTAATCACCGTGTTCACCTTTCTCTCTCTCAATGATACCAATTTTGGACACTCACTAGCAACTTCTGTAAACTCACAAGAATCTCACTTGCCTCCATTTCTGATTCCCACAAGTGTGTGAGTTCATTACACTTTAAAATTTGAATATACTCAACTGACTTGAGATGCTCTAAAAATTCTCGAGATAGTTGATTAAGTCCTTTAATATTCTCCATTGTCAAATCAAGGATCGATGAAGACACACCAACCATTCTTCTTAACAATGCTACAAAACATCCTTCTACATGCAAAACCCGAAGAGACGGTACCGACTCAATTGCCACCACATCTAGTTTCGGACAATTCACTATGGGGCTGTTTGGTTTGAAGGATTCCTTAGGAATTCTAAGGAATTGGAATCCAATTCCTATACATTCCCATGTTTGGTTCAATTTTGATGGAAGGAATTGGAATCTAGGATTGGAAAACTTTCCCTCAAATGAAGGAAAGTAAATTCCTTCCCATCATCAATGGAATTGAGATTCCATCTGCCTCACCAAGCTTCTCAATGACTCAACACATATGGTGACCGGCGATGGCGGCTAAGATGACCAGCGATGGCGACTGACGTGGTGACCGGCGATGGCGATTGACGTGGTGACCGGCGACCGCGACGGAGGAGTCCCGATCAACAATTAGAGCTTCGGTGATGTCCTGACGAACGACTAGCAACGTCTTCTGCTTCGTCTTCGTTCTTCTCGACTAGCGACCTACGACCATCGATTAGGGCTCCGGAGGTGTCCCGGCAACCACCGACTAGCAACTAGCGATTGACGATTAGGGCTTCGATGACTAGTGGTGGTGTCCCGACAACCAGCGACTAGTGGTGGTGTCCCGACAACCAGCGACTAGTGGTGGTGTCCCGACGACCAGCGACGGCGGTGGTGGCGGTGTTAGGGCAGTGGTGGCGAGCGGCGACAGAGATATTGGGGCGGCGGCAATGGTGGTGGTGGGAGGAGGCAGTGAAGGAAGGTGAGGGTGTTGCTCTGCGGTTTTGCCCTTGCTTTCCAGAATTCCAGTCAAATCCCTTTTGAATCCCATCTTTTTGCCAAACACAATAAGGAAGGAATTACTTTCCAAATCAAATTCCCTCCCATTCAAATTCCTTTCAAGATTCCAATCCAATAAAAAACAATAAGCGAACCAAACGCCACCTTAGTAATCGTCCCGATAAGCTATTGCAGACAGAATTCGGGCAGCTCGGGCAGCCAGCTCTCAAAAACTATGGCACACGACTAAAAAGACACCTCTCTCTCTTTCTCACACACACACACAACACATTCCGCATCTGCACTGCACTGCACATAACTCACAACAGAGAGTGGGGTGGGTGGGTAGAACAAGCAAAAGTTTGCAAAAAGTAGCACAAAAAGATGACACCCAAAAGAAAATTTCCAACTTTTTCTTGGTTTTTCCCCTCATTTTTGCTTTCCCCGTGAGATCCCCCTGTTGTTTCAGACCCTGATGTTTTCCCAGTTTGCAATGATGAAGATTTGAGGTAATTTTGGGGGTTTTGGGGTTAGGGTTTAGCAGGATCGTCTGTTTTACGTGTAATGCTGCTTGTTTATAAATTTTGTGTGTCGCGAATGTTATGCGTTTATATAATTTGTATGTAAATACGAAATGGGGAGAGACAACAGAGAATGGGCGACTTCGTTTGTGGTATGGTTGATCACGGTGGTTCTGGTTCATCTTATTCAGCTTGTTTATGCAAATGTAGAAGGTGAGATTTCGATTTGCATTACTTTAGGGGTTTGTTAATTACAGATTGATTAATCTATTTCTCGAAATTTGGCATTTTTAGGCCTAAAAATTTGTAACCGAATGCATTTAATCAAGATTTTGATCCATGTTCTATGCTTAATTACAGTTGGGTTGTCGATTCTGTCATTGTATGATATTCTTGCAGTTTTATAGAAATGGATACTTTGCCCAAATTTGGCTTCAGATGGATATATTGGTAGCAATTTTAATAAAATACTCGAATTATTTTATTATAATATAATATAATATAATATATGTCATTTCGTTTGTCATTTTGGAAGAAAAATCCAATTTTGTAGTCCTGTCTCATTGGCTTACGCATAATGCACCAACAATGTGACTTCTTTGATTATGTTTTGCCCGTTTCATATTTATGGGGTGTCCGCATATGCGTTTTTAAGTGATTATTGCAACTCAAATAATCAAGGTCAGATAACTAGGTGCTTATGGTTAGGGATAGTTATGTAATTTACTAATTTTACATGGGCAACTGTAATATTCACTTCCTGCTGATATATGCAATGTACATTGTTTTTAAACTTATACTGCAATATACTTTATAACGACCATTTCTAATCAAAATTTGCAATTTGTTTCATTATATGATAAAGAAATTGCAAGTATGTTGCGTTAAACGATTACAAATTGTGTAGTTCGATTAAAATAGCAACTATGATGCATTTAATGGTTAAAAATTAGTACATTGCAGATACAGGTAAAACGTGAATAGTACATTACCAGAGATGAAACCAGAAGATTATCCGAGCAGATCCAAAACTAAAATCAGTAATGTTTGTATATAAAATAAGTTGATAAAATGAATTATACTAACATTGTACTAGAACTACACTAGAAAAATACAGAAAAACAATATTCTCACATGGGTCGAGCAACCCCACTCGGCTCTATGTAGCTCTGGTCCCATAGATTGCAATTTCTTGTAGTTTGCCTATTTTTGATTAAGCTTGATGGTCAATTTTGTTACAACTACTCGTTATCTGCTTACACATTTCTTGTTATTTTAATCATAAATAATCGGAAAATCAGAACAACTACGTTGGAAATATACCTTCTAAGATATGTACCATCATAAAAATTTTAGCAAAAAAGCATGGATGTTTCATGCAAATATTACTCTATGTGTGAATATCGATTCCAAATTTTGAACTTATTGATACAAGTGCATATACAGGTGATGCTTTGCATAGTTTAAGGACCAACTTAGAGGATCCTAATAGTGTGCTCCAGAGTTGGGATCCAACTCTTGTTAACCCATGCACATGGTTTCATGTCACATGCAACAACGATAACAGCGTTATAAGAGTGTAAGTTTGTTTCTTTACATTCTATCTTCTCATTATGAATATAAGCTACATATCTTCAAGATTTTCATATAAATTGATACGTGACATCTATTTTCTCAGTGATTTGGGAAATGCAGCACTTTCTGGTACTTTAGTCCCACAACTTGGTCTATTGAAGAATTTGCAGTATCTGTAAGTCACAATTTAAAAAAAAAACAAAAAGATAAATTATGTTTGTTTTTCTTTATCTTGGTCCTAGGGGGCAAACCTACGTGTAAGTCATTATATGCACTTGCATACTCTGAATTTTACATAAATTAGGAACTTTATCACCATTTATGACCCTTCTCTTTTGTACAAAGTTACCTATTGCTTTATGTTAACTTTGACAAGTCAGTAAATAGTAACAATGTTCATTACTGTTCCATTTAGGTCACTCGGTAATAATTAATTATAAAAATATTCAACCAATATGTGTAGTGGTATTCAAGGCGTATGTTAGGTACTCCCCAACCAAGTGGTTCCGGGTTCTAGTCCCGTTGTGGACTTAGGTGTAGATTAGGATGGGGTGTGTGTGTGTGTTTGTCTTTCAAAAAAGAAAAATTATGAACATTTTATAACAATGAAACTATATTGAAACCTGAGTGGTTTCTGGTGTTGAAATTTTTTTGAGTGACTGTAATGGAACAATATAAAAACTTGATTACTGTTTAATAATGTTCATCTGATTTTTTTTCTCTTTTTGTTATGGTAGTACATATATGGGTCAAATCTTGGATCCACCATATGAGTTTATAAGCTACTTTGAAGCACTATTCTCGAGCAAGATGTGTTATAGTGATTAATATTAATATTTTTATTTTCGGTTTTGAAATTTATGTGTTATTGACTTGGGCATAAAATTGATGATGTTTATTGAAATTGTTTTCTGCAGAGAACTTTACAGCAATAACTTAAGTGGCCCGATACCCAGTGACCTTGGAAATTTAACAAATTTAGTGAGTTTGGATTTGTATCTCAACAGTTTCTCTGGCCCGATTCCAGTCACATTGGGCAAGCTCTCAAAATTGCGGTTCCTGTATGTATGCTTGTCTTATAAATTTCTTTAGCACCCAAAAATTTTAATTCTTCGACTACCTCCTTACCATAGTGAAATCAAAGTAATTGATCGAAGACAGGTATAGGGAAGTGTTTGACTATTTGGTAAATGCCTAAACTACCCTCAATTACATGACGTGTATTTTTGAACCCATGTTAGAAGGCAAACAGGTAATTGTAACCTAAATAACTCCTCAAAATAAAAAGGTTGCGGTTTTCTTAAGTATCAGAAAGTAGAAGTTGTTGCAGTTTTCATGTAATGGAGGGTCTTTTATATGCCACTGTTTATATCAGTTGCATGTAAAAGTATTAAAATAATGAAAACCTTTTAGGGATAACTGTATGATTAGAGCACTAAAAATAGAGTACATTTCACATCGGAAAACCTAAAGTGCCAAAACCTGTGTATACGATAGGGTTGAGCCCGCTATGCTAAATAGCAGTAACCTATTAATATAGTCTAACATTTCATTGGATTAAGATTGATTTTGGAATAGTTTTAACCAATGTGATAATTTTGGCTCTTTTCTGCAAGGATAGCCGGCTTAACAATAACAGCTTAGATGGTCCAATCCCTATGACGTTGACTAATATCACATCATTGCAAGTGCTGTGAGTATTTTTCCTCTCTCTGTATACGTGTGGGTGTGTGTACATATACGTAAATCAAGTAGCAAATTTCGAAAAATATAAAAAGAGGGGCAGAATTTACTCAAGAAAATTCAGTTTGCTATATTTGATTTATGAATTTATACTAAACTTTTAGGGATCTATCAAACAATCGTCTCTCAGGACCGGTTCCAGATAGTGGCTCCTTCTCACTGTTTACACCAATCAGGTTTAATAAACAGTCTTGCTTATATAGTCTTTATCAACTACATATCAAACATTAACAAATAAAGAAAAACCGATAGAAAACCACTAATGTAATTCTAAATTCTCAGTTTTGCTAATAACCTTGGTCTTTGTGGGCCCGTTACCGGACATCCCTGTCCCGGAGCTCCGCCATTTTCTCCACCTCCGCCATTTGTTCTACCACCACCAATTGCCACACCAGGTAATTGCCTTGGATATTGATTGCTTAATTAATTTACTTTTTTTCAAAACACCATGTATTTTTATTTGCATTATGTTTCAGAAGCAAAAAGTGCCACTGGTGCCATAGCCGGTGGAGTTGCTGTTGGGGCGGCATTATTGTTTGCTGCCCCCGCCATTGCATTTGCGTGGTGGCGACGTCGAAAGCCTCAAGAATTTTTCTTTGATGTGCCTGGTTAGTGGTTTGCACTGTATTCTTTTATTTGTTTTCCGAACTGTATTCTTTTTATTTGCTTTACAAAATTGATTATCCTATTATTGCAACATGTAGTCGTGGTTACCAGTTTCAGTGGTTTAACATATAAATTTTGCTTCTGATTATCTAATTATCCCAGTTTCATATGAGCTAAAATAAATTTACCTACTATCTCTTTAAAACTTTAGAGACTTTTACTTCAATTTAACAAAGTGCCTTTTTTTGGCTGTAATGTCCGTTTTGGCAGTTTTATCCATTCTTAAACTATCTTTCATCTGCTATAACACCTTTAAAAAATTAGAACCACGTGCATTATTGTCTTCTATTGGTGGCAATTTGGTTTGGGTTCATGTTGGCAGGTGGTGTGTTGGTATCACCTATTCCGAACATGAGACATCTAATCATTCGAGTTAAAAAACTCAGCCCTCACCCAGACATGCTGAACCCATGTAACTCGAACAAGACCCCTGTAACCTGTTTAGTTAAACAGGTCAAACTGGTTGGCAGGTTGTGAATGGGTTGAATGTATATGTTTTAATTCTATTCTTTAAATGGGTTGGCAGGTTGACCCATTTATCTACAATCCCGACATGAAGGCGCAAGTCTAACCCATTTATATGCCTATTAAACGGGTTAGGCAGGTGACAATCTGAACCGGTTTAGACCCTAGCCTAACCCATTTATTTTCATGTCATGTTGGGAATACCCTTATCATTTTGTAATAGCTGAATATCTATTTTTGTATTTTCTAAAATTTTATAATCACTACCAGAACGCATAATTCAACACCCTCTAAGCAATTATTTCACTTTCTAGTCATTAGCAAATAGTTACAACAAAAGTTTTACAGTAAAAGCATTTCTATATGCTGCAGCTGAAGAAGACCCCGAGGTTCATCTGGGACAACTTAAAAGATTTTCTTTAAGAGAATTACAAGTAGCTACTGATAGTTTTAGCAATAAAAACATATTGGGTAGAGGTGGATTTGGCAAAGTTTACAAAGGACGATTAGCTGACGGCTCGTTGGTGGCCGTTAAACGTTTGAAGGAAGAACGAACGCCTGGTGGTGAGCTACAGTTTCAAACTGAAGTTGAGATGATTAGCATGGCGGTTCATCGCAATCTCCTTAGACTAAGGGGATTTTGTATGACACCAACTGAAAGATTACTTGTTTATCCATATATGGCCAATGGAAGTGTTGCATCGTGTTTGAGAGGTAAGGGTACAATCGTCATTTGTCATTATATTTTTTCCAGGGCTAATGAGTTGTGTTCAATAAAGACATAAAGTCCATGTAAAAAACATAGTCCTAAAATTTTTAATATTCAATCACAGGTGATTCAGTATACAATCACATGTGATTTGTAAAAGCATCACATGTGAATTACGAAAA
>JAUEJL010139721.1:0-10846 GCA_032274825.1 Drosophyllum lusitanicum | reverse complement strand
ATTGACCCATTTGAAGCTTCAAAATCCAAAAACAAACCATACCTCAAGTTCTTTGATGAAGATGATGATGATGATGACTAACCACACCGATTTCTCTTGACAAATAACTGAATATAAAGAACTAAATATGTATGTAGGAATGTATGAAGTTTACTACAAACTTGAGAATGGATAGTTTGACACTAAGAAGTCAAACACACACACACGCATATATATACATAAGTTTCCATGATTACATAAATAGTCCCTTGACTATTATAGTTCCATTCTGACGGTTTTGGCCCCTCTAGTTCATATCCACATCTTATCACATATATCAATTTATAACTCATATAATACTTTGCACATTCCTCGTATAAAATTTATTAATAAAATTCTGGATGTTACAAGGTTCTAACAGTATCCATGGTATTACGGGTCGGTATTCTTCATATATCGCCATGGGCGGACCTCTATATAGTTTGGTGGTGGCACGGGCCCACAGTCAATTTTGCAGACGAAGTGAAAATTTTCAATGTTTCGAGCCGGTGCCATCAGTCAAATTTTGAGGTGACACCGGTGATTTTTTAGCGTCACCAAAATCTAATAAAAATGAAATGTTTTTTTAAAGAAAATGATAAGATATAGTTTAATTTTCGATTTATACCTTTAAAATACTTTAGTTTACCTTAAAATAACAATTTAATTAACAATGCTTCATATAAATTGTGTTTTGTTTTAAATTTTGGCCATAATATACCGAAAAACAACTGAAACCTCTTTAATCCAACCCGATTAATTGAAAACAAAAAAAAAAAACCTAAACAACACCATCAATTTTAATTAATTTTTTTTGTCATTATATGGTGCCACCAGTTAACCGAAATCTTAGGTCCGCCCCAGTCTATCGCAAATATATGAAAGCCTGGAGTTTGGTTAAACATTGCCAAAGTGGGTGCTACCCCTTCAAATATGAATATTGATGAGTTGTTCACAAGGGCTGTGGAAATGATGACGAACTCATTTCTGGACAGACCGATGGTTGGACTATTCCTATTAAGCCCCCTTTTCCTAACTTGTTTGAATTAGAAAGCAATAAATCATGCACCATTGCTTTGCGAATCACCCAAAACTCAAGCAGTACACTGGCTTAAGATTGGTCCCAGTTAGTGATGATTATGTGCGATCATCGAGACATTGTAGCATTGGAAAATCTTCTACAACACGTCTCGCTTTCCAATAATAAGGATGCTAGGAGATAGGAAGGTGACCGAAGTGGGAACTTTTCGGTAGAATCTATGAGAATTATCATTAATAATGTTTCTAACTCACCTTTTGCAAGCCCTACTTTCTAGAATAAATGACTAACTTAATTGCTTTTGTGGAAACTTATTTTAAGGGACGTATTCCTATTTCCTACAAAACTTAATCTAAGTTTCAAAGGAGTTCATATGTCATATGTAGTTTGTCCTATATGTGCAAGAGATATGGAAAAAGTGGATCACCTCTTCTATTCTTGTTCTGTAGTCAAGGAGATACGTGACAGGCTTTTAAAATGGTGCAACTTAAATGATCTCATAATTCCTTGGACCAGCTGATTTTCAATGTTATTGATAATGGCAAAACAGATATAGGAAGGATTTTCTTAGGTGTCGTATACTGACCTATATGGATGTCACTGCGGATCCAGCCTACTAAATTCGCTGTTCAAAAAAATTAAAAAAATAAATTTTGGATCTCTAGACGAAGGTAATAACCAAGTCGAAACCCTTTAGCTAAAATATTATTTTCTTGCTGTTAAAAAAATGCGCCCCATCGATAGTATTTTATTTGCCACAAGGTTTTTTGTTTTTATATGTTTTTCTTTCTAGGCACCCATGAATAAAAACCAATCATCATGTGATTTCAAATTCATTATTATTTTGTGGTCACCTCGCACTCTAGGTTAACATTATCAAAATGGTATAAGAGAAAACAACATATGTAATTCAATTAGATAAACATAAAATATATAGAAGATTATATAGATTAAGATAGATTTACAGACACAAATCTAAGATAAGTTGCTAACCCTTCATTGATTTGATTTATAGAATTAAAACTACCCTAAACGGAGAGGGATCCTTGTTTAAGTTATACCGAGAAAATCGAGCATTTGATTCAGATATGCGGCATAACTGATATTATCGTCATCGTTTTTAGACCGTCTTTGTGCTTTAATAATTACAACTTTTGGTAATAAACGAAAATAAATACAAAACAGAGGGATCCAACGTGGTATTTCGTCAAAAGTACAATTTTAAAAGCTTTTTCCTATTCAAGAAAGCACGCGCTCATCTGATGCGTCCCCATAAACCACCCCCCTCCACCTCCTCCAGTCCTCCTCCTCCTCCACCACAAAGACAACCAAAATTATTGCTATTATCTCATCATCTTCTCCCTCAACAACATCCAAAACCCTAACCCTAAATCAGTCCAAACCTCTCTTTTGCACGTATGAGCGGACGTTTCTGAAAGGCCGCTTGTCGGATCGAATCGAATCGATTCCTGGTTTTTAGAAACTGCAGATTTGTGTTAGTTTGAATATAATTGATTTGAACAAACGATGTCTGCGATTGTGTGTGGGAAGAGATCGTTCTTCGAAGACCTACAAACCTCGCCGAATTCTGCATCGCCTCCGGCTTCCAAGAAACTTCGCTGCTTTACTTCCACGTCTCCGGTTCGGTTTTCATCCTTCACTAATACTCCGACGTCGTCCCCGCTCATTGATAAGCTCCGATCGATTTTTCCTACTATGGACAAGAAGGTTTCTTTCTTTTCCGCAATTACTTATTTCTGATTCTATGCCTCTGTCTGATGCAATTCCATTGATCTATTTTTAGTTGAAATACACGGATTGAATTAAAGTGTTAAAACAATACGAATCAAGAAAATCTACTTGTGGAATTAGAATTATATGGGGGTTGTACATAGGTACGGGTCGTACGATTATGTAGAATCAGATATTATGCATATACAATGTTCAATCCATTTGCGAGGTCAAGCATCTGGTGCTTGTGTCAATGTGCATATTCTGCTGTTTATCGTCTAACTTCATATTTGACAATTGAAGTGTTTGTAAAAGTTAGGTATTTTCTGTATGATTGACAAGCAGGTCTATTGTAGAAGTGTTAAGGTACTTTCATGTAAGTTGTAATTTACTCTATGTTTCTTCGTTGGACACTGTTTATCAGATTTAAAGCCTGAATCAGTGATGGTTCAGTTTTTATCTATTTTAAACCTGGATTTATCAATGTTTAAATGTGTGATGGAGTCCTGACTCCTGATCTTCGACACACCTTGTGCTTTTTCACAATTACAAAATGCTTGATTGAATCTAGATATGGGCCATATGGCTTTAATATCATTAGTTTGTCGTGGTGTTTGTGGCACAAACATGTCAGTTACACTGTCTATGCTGGTGTGTGAGTATTTGATCTGAATCAGAATTACTTTTTGATGATTGATCATGTGGAAGTATCAATTAAAGCTTTGTGAGCTGTCACTAAATGCCTTTTGTAATGTCAATTGCAGTGTCTAAACATGTGCATGCCTGTGGATTTAATGTCTGGTCTTGTTCAAAAACTGTACTGTTATTCTATGTCCAGATGTATTCTTATTGATAAGGCATAACTTTGTTTTCAGCTTCTGGAGAAAGCATTAGAAACTAGTGGAAGTGATTTGGATTCTGCCATTAAGAGTCTCAATGAGCTGTGTCTTGGACATGTGGATGGCGCCTCAGTTTCACCGGCACAGGATAAAGGTAATTTACTTGATTTTCATGGTCATTTACTCATTGATTGGGGTTTGGAGATCATAATTCTAGCTTATTTCGCTCCCCAAATACGAATTTTTATATTGCATATGTTTAGCAGGCTCTTATGCATGTTTAAGGTTTTTTGTATGTACTAGAACAAAGTTGATATTGTGGAGACAAAACACGCCTTCTTTAGAATCTGAATTTATGAGAACTAGAATTATAGAACCTTCTCCCCTGTTATATGTGAAGCACTCTACGAATTATTCCATTATCTCTTGTGATTTGACCGAAGGTCAATTTCCGCGGAACAGATATGCAAGGTTGTAAAAGTCACTAGGCGGTATAAGGTTGGTCAACGACCTCAAAGCGATTTATTGGCCTAGGCAGTGATTAATCCGTTTTTAAGCGGGGACCCTAAATTATAAAGGTATTTATTTAAAAAAGATAAATATTAGCAATATCCTAACAAAATAAGTCAATAACCATAAAAAAGTTTAACAAGTTTGAAAAATAAAAACCATCAGTACACAATTAGGTTAATGAACTCTAAAAATAATACCATAAGTCCAACCATTTTGTTAAACCCTAAACAGTTTTTTTATTTCAAAAATGAAGTCAAACCATTTTGTCGACCGCCTAGTACCTATTTTGACCATGCCCGATAATTTTGACAGATCATATGATTTCTAAATCGGTTGGCCGCCTATAACTGCCTAGGCGGCGATTTATCGGCCGCCAAAACCAATTTTTACAACACTGCAGATATGGCGTAAAGATAAGTGATTTGATCGTTTTGGATTACACTGAACTTTACCAAATTAATGATTAATTTATGTTATATACCAAAAATTTTGTGGAACATTATCGGGAAAGATAATGTAATATAAACTATTGAAATGTTTAGTGCATCTTCTTTTAGCTCAGTGGAGGTAACCGCATGAACGATGCTGCTGCTTTGCTTCACAGTTCACACCGTTGTATGGTTCTCTCTGTTTTACAAACAGATGGTCTCCAAACTGGATTTAGTCTGGCAAAGCAGAAATTATGTCCCATTCTTTCCCTTTCTGCTAGCACTCTACAAGTCATGTTTTGTTTGTTTGCATTCTGCGTATATACACATGAACATACATTGTGTAGATACATTTTCATATTACCACTCATTTATTTGATTACTACATAGTTGACTTTTGACAAAAGCATTTATGCTTCAACTACCCAAGGCTTCTAGCCTAGTGTTATTGGGGTAGTTTAGGTTTGGTGTTGCTCATGTCCTAAGGTCATGGGTTCGAGTCCCGTTGTGGACAAATTTGAGGTAGATTTAGGAGTCATTCACAAAAAAATTATGCGTGAACTGTGGGAGATCTAGCCATTTGTTAAAGTGTCTTTTAACATATGTGTCTGATGAAAACATGTTTCTCCAAATCACAAAATATTTATTATAATATAAGAAAAAATGTTCTCCATTACTAATAGCATCCATGTGTACACCATTTTCAGTGCTACTTTCTTTGCCAAGGCTTCATATGTTAGTATAGTATCAAAGTTAAAATTTGTTTCTATGTTTTTTTCTGTATGTAATAAACAAGGTTCTTACTTTAATTAAAACTGCAGGCCTAGTTACTGCCAACGAAGATTTTTCCGTGGAGAACTCATCAGGTAATGAGAATATTGCTAAAAGTGGTGCAGAATGGGTTGAATTGTTTGTCACAGAAATGACGAGTGCTACCAGCATTGATGATGCTAGACTTCGTGCCATGAGGGTACTTGAGAGTTTGGAGAAATCGATAAGTGAACGTGCTGCTGGTGAGGCAGCAGAAAGCCTTCACCAGGCAAGTCCTCCCTCCCTCCCCCTCTCTCTCTCTCTATATATGTGTGTGTATTAGTGGTAATTCTATTTGCAACTATCTTATTTGGTTCTACTATAACTTTCAGGAAAATCTAGTCTTCAAGGAACGAATTGAAAGTCTTCTGCGGGAGAATGCAATCCTGAAACGCGCTGTAGCCATTCAGCATGAACGCCAAAAAGAGTACGATGAGAGAAGTGTTGAGGTGCAGCAGTTGAAGCAGTTGTTATCCCAATATCAAGAGCAGTTGAGGACACTTGAGGTCAATCTTACAAACTCACTATATGCTTTCATTCATGTAAAAGTAAAACTAAGCCATTTGATTTTTCTTCGCCACATATGGAGTTCTTGGAGTGGTTTGAGGGCTGCCTTAGGAATACGTAGAGGTGGAGGTGGCAATTTTGAGCACTTTGCTTATGAACTGGTCAATTTTGATTACGGTTTAATTCTCGGAGGCTAAATGGGTTAAATAATTCTTTTTACAAAAATGTAAACAGGATCAAACTGGTCGAACACGTTGAAAATAGCCCAAAATGTATTATAGTGCTTACAACCTTCTAAAATATTTTTATTTAGATATTAGATGGCTATTGTAATAATATAGTTATTGTTGATCAATCATATTCAGCATATTATAATAATATACAAAAGATGGATAAATTTTGTTAAATATGCACCAGGATTGAATTCTTGTTGTATGTTGATGGTTGCAGGTGAATAACTACGCGTTGACAATGCATCTAAGACAAGCTCAGGAAAACAACTCCATTCCCGGACGATTCCATCCTGATATCTTCTAATAAAGAGGTAAGCGTGCGTTAAGAGCTAAACAACATGCTTCATTATCGGCATGGTGGATGATTTTGGTTATAAATATCGTTTGTCTAAAGATGTACTACATTTGCCAGATTAATGGCAAGTAGATTACATAGAGTCTGTTATATCATCTAAACACCGACTGATGGATGCTTGGTTGGTTAAGTTAAAGTGTAAGACCTCAGTTTAATATTTGGAATTTTGGTTATGAAACTTGTGCTTGCCTTTTGATGGTGTTTCAACATATCAATTCATCGGTTTGTTAACGTCTGTTCGAACTTTCGTATACCAATCTCGAGAGACGAGTTTCATTTGAACACAAGGGGGTATATGTATATCTATTAGGTTGTACTTTGTAAATATAAATTTGCTCTAAACCTTCTAAGCTTTTTTTTTTTGAAAAGCAACAGTATATTATATAAACCAACAACTATTACACCCTTTTAATACCACTCTATAAGATACAGAATGTCACTAGTACATAATTTGAGTGTTCATTAGACGAAATATTATCCATCACCCACCAATTTTGCTACTTCTTCCGGAAATGTTAACCGTTCGGACCATTTGATTGTACTTTTCTTTTTGACTATTCCTCTTAACCATTGAAACATCAATAGTTATATATCCACCAATGTTTCATTGATGTCTTTCTTTTGGTTCTTGAATACAAGTTCATTCCTACCCTTTCAAATACCATAAAGTAAAGCTCTTGCCGTCACTTCCCATAGCAGATCTTGTAGATGAACCCAACCACGACCTTGCTGCAAAAAGGTCTTCAAAAGAATACATGTCGTTGTAAGTCATGCCCCGCCATTTGAAGAACTCTCTCCATACCTTTATAACCCTCCTACTTTATTAGTGAATGAACCACCGTTTCTTGTTCTTCGGCGCACCTCGGACACAAAACGGACGGGACATCTACACCTTTATCTACCAATTTTGTTAGTACCGGTAATCGATTACGCTCCATTCTCCATGCAAAAATATTGATCTTCTTTTGAACGAATCTCGACTAGAATGTTCTTTGTTGACTGTGTGCTTCTCGTGTCTTCAAACTTTCAATAGATGTTTTCATTTCTTTGACCGAGTAAGCCTCCATTCCTCCCATGCTCCACTGCCACCTATCTGATGCATTTTTTTCAAAGATACTACAGACAAATAATTGAACAAAGACTGTATCTCCTCCCTCAATCTTCCTCTAACCTGACCAAAACATTCTTTTTCTCACACCCATTTTTTATCTTCCCAATACCCCATTTCCCCAACTAGACAAAATTTGTTTGTTACTCTATTAAATATTCGTGGATATGCCCCTTTTAACGGCAATGAACCTAACGACCTATCTAACCAAAATTGTGTAGCTAACCCATCACCCACCTTTACTTTAAAAAAGGATAATAATGGTATTCCTATTGACTTTAATTCCAACCTAGCTTTGATAATTCCCACCCAAATACCTGACCCCCTTTCTGAATATTAACATCCAACCCGCTCGATACCCCATAAATACTTTTGATCACTCGGACCCATAGATTCTCACCCTCTTTTTAAAATTTGTACCACCAGTTACCTAAAAGACTTAGATTGTAAGTGTTTAAATCCCCAAAACCCAACCCCACCCCACCCCCCCAAATCGAAATTTAAAATAGTAACTTCCCACTTAACCCGATGATTTTTTTTGTTATTTGAGGCCCTTCCCCAAAAGAAATCTTTCCTTACCCACTCAAGAGTACGAAGAACACTTGCAGGGACTCGAAAGACAAAGAAGTAGTACAACGGAATAGTAGATAGTACCGACTTAATAAGAGTGAGACGACCCCCAAACAAGATTGTTCCTTCTTTCCATGACGCCAACCTGGATTTGACTTTCTCCAACACCTTCTTCCAATGCGCAGTTCTCTTTATGGACACATTAATTGGCAGCCCCAAATATGAAAATATTTTATCTCCTACTCTGCAACCGATGCGATTTGCATACCGCTCCACTTCATTCTTATCTACTCAAAACCATAAAGACTGCTCTTTTTCCAATTAATATTTAACCCCAATGCCATTTGCCAGCATTTCATTATTGACATTAACTTTCTTAGATTAGCAAATTTCCATTTACCAAAGAACACCGTGTCATCTGCATATTGTAAGTGATAGCACTTTACCCTGTTTTTACCCACTTTCACTCCAACAAACATTTGTGATTCACAAGCTTCGTGTATCATGACATTGAACCCTTCAGCCGCTATTAAAAAAAAGATACGGTGACAATGGATCCCCTTGCCTCACACCCTTCTCCACTTTGAATTCCGTTGATGGTGAACCATTAATTAAAACCGAGATACGCATTGACGATAAGAAAGCCTTTATCCACAAAATCCATTTATTACCAAACCCCATTTGCTTAAGAATATTGAATAGAAAGGACCACTCTAGGCTATCATATGCTTTCTCAAAATCCACCTTAAATATGAAACTTTTCTTTTTCGTCTTCTTCAAATCATTGATGATTTCACTTGCAACCATAATTCCATCTAAGATCGACCGTCCCTTGATAAAAGCCGATTGTACTTCACCAATTAATTTATCGATCACCCCTTTTATCCTATTTGCCAAAATCTTGGAGATGATTTTCTAATAGCATCCAATAAGATTTATTGGTCTATAATCGCTAAATGTCAACGGATCCTCACCTTTGGGGATTAGAATTAAAAATGAAGAATTACATCCTTTTGAGATCCATCCAGACTCCCAAAACCATATCAACGCTGTCATTAAATCATTTTTTATTAAAGACCAAAAGTGTTTAATAAACCCAAAGTTATAACCTTTAATACTAATTCATCTTAAATTATATATTGGATTTGTATTTTTCTTACCAATTGAACCTTTAATTCTATCTAAGCTTTATTATTAAATACTCTTGGGGTGTATTGTTTAGAATACGATCAAGTGTTTCAGAGTTAATGATGTTTTATCGGTTCTATCTAATCTAATGTTGATATTAAATGGTGAGAAAATATTAACAAAATAGAAATTGTTATAATACAATGATGACTAGTTATATATTTATTAATTAGATATAATAATTAATAGGGCAAAATGCATGAAAATACAATCAACTTTGTCTTAATTGTCATTGTATACAATCAAGTTTAAATTCTTAAAAATAATACAACCAATTTTCATAATTCACTCATTGTATGCAAACAACTTTTTTCTGTGTCTAGCATTTAGCTACCATTGTATACAATAAACTTTTCTATAATTTCCATTGTATACAACAACTTGCATACAAGGGGAGGATTATAAAAGTTGATTGTATTATTTTTAAAAAAATATAGTTGATTGTATACAATGATAATTAAGACAAAGTTCATTGTATTTTCATGCAATTTACCCTAATTAATATTATATCTCATTGGTCGCATAAAACACATCATCAAAATCTCACATGAAAAATTAGGTCAATACGTCACGAATATCGCTTATGTGTAAATTTCAACAACATTTAAAAGCTCCAATATGACGATAATATTATGTTAGTTGATAAAAAACAATGAAATTATAGAATTTCTGCGCCTCATAAACAATTTATAAACCTAATAGGTTTGAAAGGTAGTTTTTTTTTACCCTAATAGGCTTTGCCCTCGTAAACTATATCTTGAACCATTACGACATGTATGCTGATTTATCATGAAGTTTTTTTTACGCACATCAAACACGACTTAAAATAAATTAGATGAAATAGTAAATCCATTGTTCCGTGTTGTATTAGTTTCAAAGAGAAAGATAAAGAAATTATTAAGAAGATTGGGAGTAATCTTAGAGAGAGAAAATAGGATGAGATTATGTAGAAGCTTGTTAACAAACAAATATATCAAGAAATAAAAGAGTGTCGTGAGTATCTTGGAAGTAGAACTTAAAACTTCTATAAATGTAATCTAGTAAGGTTCATTTTGATACAAACAATATTATACAAAGTTAAATTAGATAAGCGAATTGCTTTGCTTTAAAGATAGCAAATGATTGAAACGACAAGCTTGTAACTGATATGAAATCGAAATACAGTAAGTTGGACAAGGAGCATAAGTAGCGACCTGCACGAATGATGTAACGACTGCCCCGCTGTCTCCGACATGGACCCGGTGAAATTGAATTCTCCGACGGGAAGGGTTTGGTATGGTTTCAAATTCCGCAATTGTGGCGACTCTAGGCTTTCTTATAATTTGGATATGCTATTTTGGGGTCAATCTATTAAGAATAGGGCTACATAGTTATGGTTCATTTACATTAACCTCTAGTTAAATTCAAGAAAAGTTCTTACGAATACATATAGAGTACAATAAGGTGTATATAAAACACCTTGTCTCAACTGGCGAGAACCATGTGAATCAAGTAGTGTAGTGATTCA
>JAUEJL010139710.1:0-10846 GCA_032274825.1 Drosophyllum lusitanicum | reverse complement strand
TCATTAATAGGGGTATTTTGGTAATTTATATATTTACCCAACCGTGAATTGCGTCCGGGTGAGCCGTCATTAATTTGAGAGACTTGACTTTACCAAAATAACCCTCATTAATGCGTCATTAATGAGCCATTAATGAGTCATTAATGAAGCATTAATGAGCCGCCAAAAAATCTTAGCCATTGATTAATTTTAATCAAGGGCTAATATTGGTTTTCGTACTTCTCGTTTGAACCTTCCCCTATATATATATATATATACCGTAGAAAAATACCTCCTTAAGCCATGGGTACGGCCGTACGGTCACTCAACCCATACACATTTGGGCCAGTCGTGAACTTCATCCTCTAATATTAGCATCCACCCCTTTTTTCCCTCCCCTTTCTTGATTCTCCTTCACTCACTAGTTACAAACAACTCAAAATATTACGAGACCTATTAAGGTCTCCACACTAGGAGTATCGAAAAAACAAATCAAAATAACATTTCCGACTCAATTTAAGTTCTGGTTAATCAGTTTTTGGGTGTCTTATTCGGGTAACCTTGATTAAAAGTGATGCTATTTAGGTCGGGTGATGGTTAGAAAAATAAAGTTTGGGCGATGCGATTAAGAAATATGATTTTTAAAATAATAAAAAGTTATTAAATTAATCTTATAAGGATTTTTAGGAAAATAAAATCTTATAAGTAAAGCATTCAAAGACTCAAGCCCACCACCAGTAATTAAAGCACACCATATACTCCAAGTGAAGCCCACTCACTGATAGGCTCATCACTTATGCATCCATGAAGCCATGAAGGCAGGCTACCAATTTTCTTTACACTTCAGGACTCATAAATTCATAATATTTAAGTTCAAACTTACTAACTTATTAATCATCGTTGTTTATAGAAGCCCAAAAGAACACAACCAGTCTATTTCTAATTTACATAATGATAGAATTGTTAATCATATAAGCATAAAAAATCTCATTCGGTTATACCTAAACAACCAAAAACCCGAAGAGACCCGAGCTATCTGAATAACCCAAACCTTATTCGGTTATAATTTTACCACATCAAAACCGTATAACCCAAAACCAGACCGAACAACACTCCTACTCCAAACATTAAGATAAAAGTACCATACTAGCTCTGATTAAACGGTCCAAATTAGTGATGCCCTTTTTCTTTCCTTTTGTTCATTTTCTGTGTGACTAGTAGTTAACAGATTAAATAAAATAACTAAAATAACATTTAATTTTTTCTATATAAAGTAATTCAGAAGAACAAAGGTTACATATTAACTTTAGACTTATTTAGCTAAAATGCCCTTTTAATTTCCCTTTTTGATCCCTATGAAGTTTTCTATAAATAACTAGCAAGTATTTTGAATATAGCAAGCAGAGGGACTGTTTGTGTAATACTTAAAAAGTCGTCAATGGACAGCGGTGGCGCGTTCACGGGGGTTATTACGAATTTGACCTCATCTAATTTGCGTGCCACAGGCGCTCGTCGGTTTTCTTCATTCTAGAAACCAAATTTCTTCATTTTCCGATCACCAGAAAGGTTTTCTGGTGATCGGACGCACCGCCACACTTTCCGACCATGAATTCACCGGAGCATCGAGAGGAGGGATCAACAATCAACGACGAAAAGGATGTGAAGAGGGTTTCTGTAGTTTATGTATTGTTCCGATTGTATCTTGCTTTTCTTTTTCCTCTCATTATATTGGTTTTAGTTGTGTTTACGGTTGTGGTTTTAGCGCTTTTCATCAGCAACATCTCGATTTCGTATCCAATATCTGTTCCCTGCCAGTGCAAGATAGTCTCGAGCAGTAAGTATTCTTCTTGATTCTTGGAACTTTTTGGAGTTTTTTTTAATATTAAAAATTAGGGTTGTAATGAGCCGATGAATTGAGTTCGTTTAATTTGATAGAGATGAATAGAGCTTATAGGGCAAAATCTGACTACCTAATTTCTATTAGATTGTTTGTTCAGCAGAATCTTTCGTGTCTAATTTCTAGAAACAGAGTCACTTTCACTTTGCTGTTAGGTAGGTCAAAATTAAATTCTGAAGTTGAAGATGTTTCAGTTTTGATCGTTGGATGTAGTTTTTAGTTTAACTTAATCTCTAATGTATAAAACAAAATCTGAATACTATTATATCAAATTCAGAACTTCAGATTCTGCAATAACTATTATGATCAACAAAATTGGAAGCAAATTGTTTTGTAGAATATCTGTATCAGTCTTTTTAGCTTCTGGATTGCTAGAAGTCTGCTGCTTTTATTTTTGTGCTGGTGCTTGTACATTGTCATTTCTGGTATTTGGGAAGTCATGACCTTAAGTATTCATCTATTGAGCATGTTGTTGAGCTTTGGTTCTTGTAATCCTTAAAATTGTTAGAGTAGTTAATGGTTATGAAGCTTAACTGTCGCATAATTGTAGTTCTTTAACTCCATTCTGTAATAAATTTATGCCAACTGAAAAAAATATAAGTAATTACATCAGCACATTTATGAAGATCAATGAAATTTACCCACCGTAGATGCAACCGTTTTGTACTTTATAATAGTTAAAAGTCAACCCTGTGATTGTGTTAGAGAACTGAAAAGCACCCTAATGCAACGTTTACAATGGTCTCTTCTTTTGTATTGGATAAATTAACTTGGACAAGAACCAGTGTGTTATTTGGAAAGTAAAAGACTTTTAAGTTGTAACCAATCGACTGAAAATGACACAAGGTTCTTATTTCAGTTGGAACTGCTTTCTATAGACATGCTACTTGAATACAGTGAACCCAACTGTGATACAGATTCTTCAATTCAAGAGGCTTCATGGGATCTATTCAATAGCAGTCTTTTACTGCCAAGTCAAATATTTTCTAGTTTCAATAGTGGGGTGTGATAGTAGCCACTAAAAACTGGATGGAGGAGACACCCGTAGTTTCTACTCATAAATTTAGGTAGAAGGACTGATGAAGTGAACCCTTGCAATCTTTAGGAGAGGGGATGAGTTTTTGACCTTTGTGCTTAATTGAATTTTGTGTGGAATTTAATGTTGACATCATTCATATTAAATCATGTGTTATAGTTTTAGTTTGACTTGATCCTTTTTTTTGCTTTGATGTCCTACTAAAATCGTATCAATTGTGTAGTTTGCTCACTCTTTTCACAAGTGTATATAATAAGTGTTGCATATATGACAATTCTTAGGTTTGTTGCAGGTGTAGATCTTAGGTCAGCGAAAGTTTGTGAACTTGGACTGCTAAATTATAAAGCAAAGCATGTATTTTACCCATCCGAGAAGAAGAAATTCAGATGCCGTTATGATTATTATTGGGCTTCTATATTTAAGGTCTATATCCAAGATTGTCTATATGACTGCACCATATTATCAAGAACAATGGAATCCACTTGATATTAGTTTTCAGTTCAAATATAGCAAAACTTTTACCATCTTCGTTCTTGGCTGTTACTGTTTGCAATGTTCATGCCTTATAAATGTAGATTTCATCCATATGAAAGGAATACTTTATTATAAATATCCAATAAACAACTTGATCTCATCCACAAGAAGTACCAACTTTTTGCACATGTCCTATCCCTTAACTTCTTTCACATTATCTTGCTTCTTGATAGAGGTGGTCATCTCAACCCATTGACTTATGCATGGGTCAATTTGGGTTGTGTCTTATCTCAAATGGGCCGAATTGGAAATTTTAACTTGAAGGGGAATAAATAGCTGAGTAGGTCACATGGGTTGAAATCACCCAAAGTCTACTTTATAAGTGCATATAACCTTGTACATCAATTTATTTAAAGATTTGGATTACTACTATAACAAATATTGTTATTTTATTATTATAATAATAATTAACATGTTAATTTAATAAAAATTTAAAAATGGACAAGAAGAAGATGTTTGCTGGACAATCCAATCCAACCTGGCCCGTTTCAACCCACACTAAAAATGACCTGTTTAAGATTGCATCTGTCTTGATCTCTTACTCAACCCGTTCGACCTTCCCACATTTTTCCACCTTTACTTTTGGACACTGGCATATGTTCATGACTGTGTTTCTCTTGAGAATCCATGAGTGATGCATTGTCTTATACTTTAGTTGCTTTTCTTCTACCTAGGTGGAATATACAGACCACTCTGGTCATCCTCATACTGCATTTGCAGAAGCTCCTAATGAGGCTCTCCCACCTGATTGCAGACCCACCTTCAATGCTGCATGGATGGCTAAAGATAGATTCAAGGTATTCCTGGGGACTTATTCATTCACATGATTTGTGAATTTTGAATTTCTCTCAGTTTTTTGATTTTCTTTATAGGTGAATGAAACTTATGATTGCTGGTATACTTTGGGCATTTCAAAACTGAACCTGTATTATGATGAGTTTTTTAATTGCCAAGCTGACCACCCATCAATGGCAGAGATGCTTAAGCGCTATCTGATCCTGTGAGTTAATCAACTATTTAACATTTCTCTTCATACACTATCTTTTTTTATTGATATCCTTCTGCACAAAGTTGTATGAGGTGAATTTATGCTACATTATGAACTTATTTAAAATTATTATTAATACGGCGAGCTCACATTTTGCCCCCAAAGTTATCTTAAGTTTAGAGTGAGAGGTGGAGTTGTGGCGATTCATTTTCATCCATTTATGTCTTATATAAAACTCTACATTGACTGTTAATAAGTGTATGTAAGACCAGAACATTGGTTGAAAGTAGAATGGGATAATGGGTCAAAATCCGTAGTTCTTAAAAAAGGGTACAGTTGGGTCGGGTTGGATTGACCAGCCAACACTTTCATGTGTTCATTTATTATCTTCTATAAGTAATTAGCTACTAAATGTGATTACAAAAACTATGCTGTTAAGAATATATAAAAAAATCTTGTTCCTTCATAACAGCTAGTTCTCTATCTATGATTCTATGTAAACAACTTTATTCAGCTTTCACCTTTGTGTGTGATTTGCCATTTGATATTTCCATTTTGTGAATCCTGTTTATGCAAAGAGTGAAGATATTATTGTGGGTCCCATCTAAGAATTAAAAAGAGGAAAAAAATATAATTGATCCAACTCTTAACAGTCCCACTTTATTCTTTTTCCAATTTTTGTAGGTCAACGGAGATGTTAATGTCCTGGTTTTCTCAAACGGGTAGAGGAAATGGCAGGCATGTTAAATGGGAAGCCATAGCTGGAGCCGTTGCTGGTTTTTTAACCTCCTTGATCACCGTGGCATTGGGTAGAATGCTATATCTACTCAAGTCTCGTATGGCTAGCATGTTTCGGGTAAGGGATGCATATTTAATTCGTTTGAAGCGAACCTGTTTCCTTGTAGCATATTTTTCTTTTGTAAGTTGGTTAGCAATTCAGTATTGGGGAAAGCTCGGTCTCTTGGACATCATCTTTGGTGCTCATACATAGAAGAGAGATATATGCAGCACTTGTTTTTTTTTGTATGTAAAAGTGCTAGTTTTTCACTAAAATTGTAATCTAAAATAAGAGTACAATTAGTCATGCTTCAATACACAAGAATTATGTATATGATGTATAGAAGTAGTTCCAAGGTCCAGAAGGTTGTTTGATGAACTCATGAACAATCTCTGTGTGAAAGAAATCACATTCGAGCTCACCCATTATAATGCTTTTACAACTTAATGTAGAAACAAAGAGCAAGTTACGTCTATTGTAGATTGTGCTACTGTAGTGCAAAGTCAACCTTCCTTGAGGTTAATTTACAAG
Organism: Drosophyllum lusitanicum; assembly: GCA_032274825.1. Classification (NCBI taxonomy): domain Eukaryota; kingdom Viridiplantae; phylum Streptophyta; class Magnoliopsida; order Caryophyllales; family Drosophyllaceae; genus Drosophyllum; species Drosophyllum lusitanicum. Next base: position 5,103 of record JAUEJL010139710.1, on the reverse strand, counting down.
AAGTATTATATTCAACAATCAGATAAACACAAAAAGAAAACGCTTTCCAACCAAAAGAAAATACTCAACCATTTTTATGGCGTGCATACCATTGAACTATTTTCTACAGTGTAAAATAAATTTTTTTTTAATGGTAAACATATCTGAACTATTATGTATATATATATATATATATGTAATAGTAGTATATAACTTGATTGAAAACCCTTGGATCTGCCACTGTAAGCTTCTTTAGTTTCTGTTGTTTTAGTAATGTCAAGATATTTTATTGTTAATTTCGGTCAATTTATGAGGGCATATTCAACTGTGGGAAAATCAAAATTTGGGAGGCTAGATCACATGTTATCTTGTCGGGATAAGATCCTCTCGATCTCTTCCAGAAGGCGCTCCTTTTCGTCTCCCATTTCTTCATTCTGCTTTTGGAGCTCTTCGATCTGCTTAGTCTGTTCAGAATCTTTCCTGAAATTTATTATGTAATAGGTAGTTAATAAAAGCCACTTGTATGAATGTATATGCTTGAACATGAGTGTGTTTGGGTGTTTTTCATGCCTACAATGGCATAATTTCTGTTTGTACCTGTTCATGAAAGCCAAGTTAAGTTTGAGTGACCGCACTTCCTTTTCAAGAATTTCACAACGCTTCAATATAGATTGAACGTCTGATGAAGTTACAGGTGTTTGAGTTCTTTCCTTTGCTTCTGCCATTCTACATCACCAGAAAACATCGATGAAACTGAGACTTGATTTGCTTTATATTCTTACTATAGCTTATAAGCATAGTTGCAATAAGAACACTGAGGCGGGAAACTCATTTACTTATAAATTAGTCGATTTGAGTTATGTTCTATTTGTAACTGGTTAAACAAGTTTTGTTTAAAAAAAACATTAAAAGAAAAAGGGTCAAAAGGCGTCCGTTACCGAATCTGTCTAACCACTCATTTTGCCATATGTACTTCTACGTATATATTTGACCAATGTTTCGTATCTTTTGCAAATGGAGTTGTTTTATTTAAGTAGTTAACTGATAGATATCATAGAGATGGTGCTACATACTTGCGTGACCTTTCCACCCTGCGCTTCTTTGTGGGATCTCCTCTATCTCCTGCTATAAAAATAATACAAAAGGTTGCATAAGCTCGAAGATCGGAAAATATTATGTCTAACAGTATCGAAATTGTATACAGTATCGGAAATATAAGTTTTTGTATTAAACTGAACTTGGAATTTATATTTACCTGAGGCAGCCCATGTTAGTGATCCATGTCGAGTTAGACTTCCCTTATGCTGCAGGTAATATGTAAGGTTAATTTTGAAAAGATCAAATTCATGTTGATGTCAATTTTGGAACAACTTTGTTGTGGGACAGTTATGAATCACAAAGTGGAACTTGTTAATTGTTATTGCAACTAAGGGAGTATTGTTATTTTCAAAAGTTCAAGATTCAGACTGAAGGCATTGTTTTAATGAGGAAAACATGTGTTTGTTGTGGGTGTATGCCATGAAGAAGAGTGATTAAATTAGAAAGGCAAACCTTGCTATCTTCTTTGAGGTTACCGATCATGCGTTCTCTTATATCTGTAGTGTAAGAGAGAGTAAACAAGTGATCAGTTATATCCATCACAGAGAGAGATGTACCATCCTTAATTGTTTATGTGAGATCCCCAATAATCTGTTACTACAGCTTTGGAGACACTGGAATATTGATGGTGAAATTTGAGCAGCTTAACTGAACTAGCACAACCCATTTTGAATTTCCTGAGGTGACAGTTGCATTACCTGTACCTAAAGGTGACAGTTGCAGCTTGCAACCCATTTTACATAGAAGTGGGTTGATTCAAGTTCTATTTTACCTCAAACGGGTCAACTAGGTAAACTTTAAAGGAAAAGGGAGAAAATATTTTGTGGAAACCCGTTTTGACCCATATTAAGAACTACCCATTCCTGACCTGAACCCATTTCGACCTATCACCCAACAACCCCATCCACCCATTTTGCTTCCTCTACGTGTACCTTTAGTAATGCAGCCATTTTCTGTACATTTCTGATTTTCAGATTGATTCCTGGGGCTTTGGCAAACGCTTGGTGATTGACCTGAGTTACTTGGTCCATCAGATACCTCAAAACCGGTTGAGATTACAGGTGCAACAACAGAAGATTCACTTTGTGAAGGTTCTCGAGATGCAATATTAATCTGTATCAGATTAGTGGGGGGCACAAAACCCTCCAGGTCAACATCCATAGGTCCTTGAACTCTTTGGATTAACACATGATTGTTGACATCAGCATCTGTTAAATCATCATGAAATGCTTGAGTACTGTAATATCCTAAAGAATTATCAAGCGTTTCTTTTTCAACATGGTTTCCAAGCTTCTTGCGTTCTAGTGAACACTTTAGCATGCTCACAACAGAAGAAACCTTATCAGGTGGGGCATTAAAAGTAGATGATGATGAATTGGATGTGGACATGAGATCTTTAAATGGGTTGGAAAAGTCTTGTTTTAGTTTGTTGATTGTAGGCCCTGATGCATTATGCATTGCTTCAATACCGATTGCTGTCTGTGAGTTCTGCATTGCAACATACTTCCTCCTGCAAACAGCGCAATATAACTTATAAGTCTAGAAAAGTTGCATCTGTTTTAGATGATTCTTAGAGCATCTATATTGCTGGTGTCAGATTGGGGTTATATATAATTTATAATGGGCAAACAAATGAAATCAAAAGATTACTAAAAAAGAAATGGGTCAAACATGTGAATAGTCACCTAAATTACTTTATTAATGCATAAAACCTTTTAAATAAATTTGTTTAAATAATTATATTTACAATTTGTGTAATCATATTTGACAAACTAATTGTTTAAAAAATGTTGAATTTTTGTCAAAAAAAGTGTTTTGGGTAACGCAACCCGTACCAAAACAATGAAACATAGACTTGTTACACAGCCTGAACCCTCCCATTGTGCCTCTAAGCATTACCTTAATTCAGATGACCGACTTCTCGTCATTGGTTGGGAACTATTGAACCATGCCTGCATGAAAAATGAGGTATGAGATCACGCCTATAGCCATCGACTGATATTTGTACATACTCTAATCATAAGCAAACCTTAGCCAAGTATAAATTGCTACCCTGCAACCCCTTTTCTTCCAAGTTCCTGATGACATATTCAAAATCAATTCAATATCCCATCTATAGTTCAAGATATAATAATCATAGCTGACATTAAGACAATAAATAGCATTAGAATGTTTTAATGTCACTGCAAGATGAAAATGGGTGATCAGGTCAAGACTCACTCAAAGTTTATCTACAACGCATAAAACATCCAAAATTGTTTTATATCAAAAGTTAGATTATTATTGTAGTACTAATCATTCAAAATTTGTCAAATCCAAGAAAAGAACTAAAAATATGTTTACGGGTCATTCTGCTTCCGTCCCACCCATTTTGCCACTTCTAGAGAAATTGTAGGCATAACAAACCCTGTTACTACTCGAGAACACTTTTAAATACCACTTGACCATAATTACCTGACTGAATGCTCATTCGTATCACATGAGGATTCACCAACTGCCAAAGGATCTTGAGGTGGAACCCCGTTCTGCTGAGTAGGTAAGCTAGCTTGATCGGTGAGCATCCTGCATTGTTTAGGGCAACTATTTAGTAAGAAAAATAGTTATTTCAAGAAAATGCATCTGATCCCACACCTTGCAGATATTCCATTGCTGAAACATGATGTAGGGAGAGTTAATCAGCTGACCTTGATAGTTGCCGAGGATGATTATGAACCATGCTTGTCGAACTATGGCCTTGATTCTGCCAACCAAAACCATGCAAATATATAAAAAAGAATGACAACAAACTTTATCAGAAGTGGGGAATTAATGTTAATCAGGAATACATGAACCCGAAACCCATGATCAAACCCTCACCCGCTAGATTTTCTCATTCTCACATATCAAATATAATACACGATAATCATAACAAATTTGAACTCTATAAACCAAACACATCTTACTTCTCCAGTGGTTAGCCAGCTTTTGAAGAGTTCCTCACTATCTGCCCTGAAGTTATTAGAAAGATTCTTAAACCCCAGCATCTCCATGGTTGGTGCTGGTATTCCAACTGAACTTTCCATCAACGTTCTTATGAATATTTCCTCGCTCGTGTTTCTGTACAAATCTGAATAAACTCTCCCATCCTTCTCCATTTATATGAACTTTTCACGTTTCGCCTGCTCAATTGACAAATCATTTGGAAACAAGATTCCTTTGTATCAGTTTAAAACATGACAACAATATGAAATTCTGAAATAACCAAACTAACCTTGAGCACACGAAACGAACGATACAACCAAATCTTTGATGATTTAACAAATCAAAGCTACAAACTTGCAGCCAATACAAAGACAAGTAACAAACAATATGAACATCTCAAACAACTAGCCTGTTTAAGTTCATATACAACTTCTCTTCTGCTAGCATATGAATGACAAATACTGAAATACATAAAGCATATGAGGAATCACTAATTAAATCATCAGGAAACAAAAGCTCAACTATCCAAAAGTCAAACCAACTATTAACTATGACAAAGAATTGTAACAATATGCGTATGGTTTTCAGTCAGGACAATCATCAAACACCTTGTGAGAACATTTCAGAACCAAAACGATGGGACCCATTACAATGACTTCTCGCTGGATTCCTAATAATATGCATTTGTCTTTTATATTGCAACTTCAAGCGGCAATCTAGTATATATACAGTCCGGCATCTATAGACATTCATCTACAATTCATTTAAATCTCAAACTAAACGCAATCATATAAATCAACTTTACTTATATTGAACTTATATTTTGATTTCTGATATCCAACCAGGGCAACCATGAACAATTTTGATAAGGTGTGACGCTAGCTAGCTAGTTTATGTCAAAAACGTTAATTATGAAAGTGTCCATTGAATGTAAATTCTTGCATTAAATTAACAAGGAATGCATAAATCAAATAAACAAATTCTGTCATATATATATAAATAGTAGGTAAAATTAATGCAACTGGCCGGGAAAGATTGTAGATTAAAAAAAGAATTGAAGAACAA
>JAUEJL010139699.1:0-10847 GCA_032274825.1 Drosophyllum lusitanicum | reverse complement strand
TTTCGTAGTGTAAATTTCGATTTTTTCGAAGCAGTGCTACCACTCATTCAATGGTGCCACCACCCATTTGAAATCCTGGGTCCGCCACTGATTAGCGGGTAAGGCTTGCACCTCAACCCACTTATGATACATAATCGACGACTACCGGAATATATTTACTTCCATGGGAAGAAGGAAAAGGCCCCATGAAATCGAAACTCCGCACATCAAATATTTCACAAACCTGGATACTGTGTTGTGGCATCTCATTTCGGGCAGAAATATTACCTGCTCGCCGGGATGCATCACATTCTTTCACGAAGATCTGTGCATCTTTAAAAATTGTAGGCCAATAGAATTCGGCTTCAAATACCTTCTTTGTTGTGTAGACCGCACCGTGGTGTCCCCGGTTGGTCCACTGTGGCAATCCCTTAGTATTTCCCTCGCCTCATTTCCTCACATACATCTTTGAATTATATTATGTGCATAGTTTCTAAATAAATAGGGATCGTCCCAATAGTAATATTTCACACCAGCTACAAATTTCTTCTTTTGCTGATATGACATTTTAGGAAGATCCTGGCTGCTAAGTAATTCATAAAATTCGCATACCAGGGCGAAGTCTTACTTACTTGCCGTAGACTCCTCTAATATGGGGTTCTCCGGAAGGGACAAGTGGTCGGCTGCCACGTTCTTAGCTCCTTTCTTGTTTTTAATTTCTATATCGAACTCTTGAAGTAACAGAATCCACCGAATTAGTCTTTTTTGGAATCCTGTTTGTCTAAAAGATATTTCAACGCAGAGTGGTCAGTGAACAACCATGATTGGTGCGGTGGTGAGTTTTTCTTTTAGGGTATTAAATGCTACTAAATACTCTTTAGAGAAATCGTATTTAGCATCTTTTAATAACAATTGCGATAAAGGCCGTGTAATTATAGAAAAGTCTTTTATAAACCTTCGGTAAAAGCCTGCGTGGCGTAGAAAACTCCTTACCCCTTTTACACTTGTTGGTGGCTATAATTTAGAAATAACATCTATCTTAGCCCCATCCACCTCAATGCCTACTTTAGACACCTTGTGTCCAAGAACGATTCCTTCGTTTACCATGAAATGACATTTTTCCCAGTTAAGCACCAGATTAGTCTCCTCACACCGTGCAAGCATTTTATCAAAATAGGACAGACATGAGTCAAATGAGTCACCAAATACGGTGAAGTCATCCATAAATACTTCCACGAAATCTTCCACTATATCGTGAAAGATCGTAGTCATGCACCGCTAGAATGTGGCTGGTGTGTTGCCGAGGCCGAAAGGCATGCGTCGCTAAGCGAAGTTCCATACGGGCATGTGAAGGATGTCTTCTCTTGATCCTCGGGATTTATGGGTATCTGTCCGTTCCAGCATTTAGTCTATGAAACGTAAGGGAAAGTGGTCTTTGCTTGTGGCATCATTCAACTTGCGATAGTCAATGCACACGCGCAAACCGATGACCGTTTGAGTAGGAATCAACTCATTCTTCTCGTTCACCACCACAGTCATTCCGCCTTTCTTTGGGATCCATGTGAATCGGGGGCTATGAGATATGAGGTAGATTAAGCCGACATCGAGTAATTTCACGACTTCTTTCTTCACCACTTCCTGCATATTGGGATTTAATCTCTGTTGTGGCTGAATTACGGGCTTAGCATCATCCTCTATTAGAATCTTATGTGAAGAGAAAATATGGACTAATTCCTTTGATGTCAGAAATAGACCATGCGATTGCTTGCTTTCTCTTTTTTAAGACTTCAATCAACCTCTCCTTTTTCCTAAATGATAGTGCGGATGACATGATCACCGGAAATTGTTAATCATCCTAGGAATGCGTATTCTAAGTTCGGGAGTTCTTTCAATTATGGTTGGTTGATGGATTTAGGCAAAGCGTCTCGTTGTATATCCGGATGCGTCGCGTTAGTGTGGTTTTGCAACTCCAATCGCGATTCAGAATCTTGACGCGTCTCGTTTTTGGAGGTGACGCGTCGCATTTTTTGAGGTGATGCGTCGCGTTTTCTGCGATTCAGCCTCTTCAAACTGTTCTCCTTTCTCTTCTGCCAAAAGATTTTCGAAATCTTCGAGGTCTCTTTCTACTTTCCACCTTCATCCCTTCTTTATCAAGAAAAACATTGAAAATATCCACAAAGAACATCGAATCATCACACGAATTTGAATGCTTCATGGATTTGTCAATTCCAAAGGTAACGGCATGAGTGCCTACCCTAAGTGTGAGTTGAGATTCGTGTATGTCAAATAACGCATGAGCGGTGCTCAAGAACAACCTTCCTAGAATAATTGGAATTCGATCATCCTCCTTCATATCGATAACAATGAAGTCTACGGGAAAAATGAACTTATCTATTTTAACTAATAAATCCTCTACTATACCCCGGGATAAGTAACTGATTTATTGGCTAAATTAATGGCCATACGAATAGGCTTCAGCTTAGGCAACTCTAATTTGGCATAAAACGAGTAAGGCATGAGATTAATGCTAGCACCTTAGTCGGCTAACACATGACTGACCGGGAGATTACTGAATTGGCAAAGTAAAGTCAGGCTGCCCAGATCCATCATTTTCTTTAGGAGTTTATTCAACATCACAGTTGAACACTCTTCATTCATCATGACACTCGAGACTGCCTCTATCCTTTTCTAGTTGGTAAGCAGAACTTTTAGGAACTTTGCGTATTTCGGTATTTACGCAACCACTTCAACAAATGATATGTTAATGTGCAAAGATTTCAAGTGTTCTAAGAACTTACAGTATTGCTCGTCGTGTTTCTCTTTCTTGAGTCTCTCCAGATATGGAATCGTGGCCTATACTACTTCACGGATGGCTTTTCTGTCTGCTTAGGCTTAGCTACATTTTCCTTTCCTTTCTCCTGCTCTTTTTGTAATTGTGGCAGCAGATGTAGCATTATTGGACTAAGGAAAGAAATCCTCATGTGTTTTTGACGTTTTTTCGTGGGTTGGTTTTCTTGTTACTCCGGAGAGTGCCCAGAAAACTTTTCTCCAGAACTTTTGAGATCCGACCGACTTGAGTCTCGATGTTGTGAATCAAGGCTTGTTGATTCCGAAGTGCTACTTCGGTTGATATGTCAATCTTTTTAACCAACTCCTTGGTTTCTTTATGCCTTTGATCATAAGCGGCTACGAAGCGAGTGAGCATATCCTCGAAGTTTGGTTTTTTCCCCGGCTCCTTTGGCTGGTCTTTCCGGTAAAATACTGGAGCCCGTTGCTTATACTTTTCCTCAATCTTCTTCGGATATTATGGATAGGGCTTCCGGTTGGGATTCCTGTTTCGAGGCCTCCACTCATCTTCGGGATAATTGAATTTATCCCCTGTAGAATAACATGCATGGGCCTTCAGAACCCTACTCTCATCATAAGGGCAGTCCTTTGCTAGATGAGGTCCACTACAGTTGTCACACCCTACTTGTAGGGCATCAATTGTTTGATTGACTTTTTTCATCTCTCAACCGAGTGTATCTAGTTTAGCATTCCGAGCGGCTAAACCATCATAACTATCGGAAGCTGTAGAGTTCTTTTTCTAGAAAGATGAATCGCTTGAGGAGTGCCATTGATGAGAATGTTGGACCACTTCCTCAATCAACGCATATCCCTCAACAGGAGTCTTCTTTGGTATCGGACCCTGCGAGTCAACCATCTGCCTTGTGCAGACATTGATCCCATTATAAAAGTTTGAACGACTTGGTGAGGATTAAGATCGTGTTGCGGGTAGTTCTGCAACATCTCTTTATAACGATCCCAAGCGTCATATAGGGTTTCGTCTTCTGGATTTGCATTTTTAACTTAGCGATTTTGGAAGGTGGGCTGGATTGCCTAATGAACCGGGATTTCAAATCCTCCCATGTCTGAATAGTAGGCTCGGATTTTAACCAACGTTTGGCTACCCCTTAAGATTAATCGGGGATACTCTGTGCACGACAGCATCCTTGCTGACTCCCGGGATGTGAAAGTAATCAGCGATTTCATGAACGGTCTTGACGCGTTGATTTGCATCTTCATCATCTTTTCCGGTGAAAGGAGATTCTTTAAGCAGTCCCTTGATCTCGAATGATCTTTCTTTGGGAAATCATGGGTCGGACTAGACCGGACCCCGTTCTTTCCTGAGCATCCAGCGACAGATTAGCCAGATTCTCCTCCATTTGCCTTGCTCGATTTCTAGCTCGAGTTTCTTTCAACAAACGATGCAATTCGCGCTCCGGTTCTTCAAATGGCAAGACGAGCTCAGACATAGACTTTTTGGGTGTGCACTACCTCAAGACTAGTGTTTGCAGGGAATAACACCGAACAACGTGAAGAACGGAAAGGAAAAACTCCGAAAAATGGATTAGAAAACAGAAAGAAAGGCTGCTCCTTGCTTACTGGAATTCGTCGGAGCGTCGCGTCAGGGTAGTGAAACACGTCGCATTGAGCGAAAAAACAGAAGAGTCCTATCGATCTAAAAGAGAAGAACGCATCTTGTCCAAGGAACTAACTCGTCGCGTTTTTAAGGCGGAACATAGAATAATAAAGAAGCTATTTTTTTATATATTACCAGTTTTTTTATATATTTTTTGTATTTTTTGTATTTTTTGTATTTTTTGTATTTTTTGATTTTCTGATTTTTTGTATTTTAATAAAAACAGAAACTAAAAGAAAAGTTAATTTAACTATACTAAAATAAAACTGTTCTCCGCTAACGGCACAAAAAACTTGATGTGCTTTTTTATGTACTAGTTTTTAATTTATAAATCCGAGTTATTTAAGCATGACTACAATACAATAGGCAAGAGAACGTAATCGTATCATAGTATAGAAAAATAAGTACGGGTGTCGAACTCGAGGGGAACGGATATGATTTTAGATATAATTAAACTAATTTACTCCTAAACTACTAAAAAGCAATAAAAGGGGGATTTTAATGATTTATCTCAACCTAAATCAATCAAGTTCCTAACTTTAAGCTTAAACTAATGATTTATCTCAACCTAAATCAATTAAGTTCCTAACTTTAAGCTTAAACATCCAAGACGCAATGATTTAAAGTCTAGAAAAGTAATAAAGCAAGCAACTTTGGATTTAACCAATCAAGAAGTGAGGTATCTCCACTTAGACTTTAGAATTCCCTTTTCAATTTAGTAGATTTCAATAAAAGTGCAATGGATCAACATGTAATCATATACCGATTCCTAATATGACTAGATCTTATGGTCAGACTCACTAGCCCTAAAATTATAGAAATATTAACCAAATATTCATGGCATTAACTATTACAATAACTAGTCAATTTATTCGTGTTATGCTAGACTTAATCTCTTGATTTGTTTTGGTCACAAAATCAATCAATTAACATTTAATGGTCATCGCATGTAATTGCAAACATATTAAAGTTTAATTCTTTATAACCTAACCCTAGGATTTGGTCAATCACTAGACAAAAATCTTAATGGTCATAGCAACTCATTATTAAAGCAATCATAATTAAAATGATCATCTCAAGTATGAAAAAATTTAGTAATAGAAACTTTAACATGAATGGATCTTTTAAAAAGCTAAACATAACAAATATATCATTCCATATTATCCAAATCATTGAAATCAAGCTAAATTTCAAAGGTTCATCGTGTCTAAGCAGGGATTAAAGAGTTTTAGCCCATAATTAGAAGATTATAGCAATTGAAATTCATATAAAGTGAACCAAACATGTTTGTATAGCTAACCAAATGTAGATCAATGATGCAAACTTCAAATCCTCACTTCCCAATGCAAAATCTTCAAGCTTCAAGCAAAACAACGCTTTAGATCTCCGAATTTGTGTCTCTAGAACTCCTAGGGCCAACTAAGAATGATGTCCCCTCTTTTTTGGATTAGAACAAGTGTTTAAATAGAGTTTGGATTCCGCTGAAGACGCGTCGCATCATGTCGGACCCTTGGACGCGTCGTGTCTCGTGATACTCGCCCGACTTGTTAGACCTTATCTGCATCAACACGACTTGTTCTTTAGATTGAAGGCGTCTCATTCTTGGATTTTTGACTTTAATTTTTCTTTAAAACTTGAATCTTTGTCCTGCTTTTCAGCTTAAACTTGTCGCCATTATAATTTCGCAACCTGATATTCACAAACACACAAACTAAGTACCATTTATCCATGTTTTTGTGAAATATCAACATTTAAATACCAAGATATCGTGTATAAAATATATATAAATAAAGGGATATCGGTAAGTCACGTGTTTAGTGGAATCGTAAATTGTGGGGTGATGAGTTATTAAGGATTTCTATAGAGTATTAGTGAGACTAGGGATTATAACTTTGGATAATATCTAACATGGTGAAAAACTTGACTACAGGTGATTACTGGTAGACACGAGTCTCTCGGATATGTAACTAAATTGAATGTAAAAGTTATGTTGCAATCAAGTGAGTTACACTAACTTGTCCGTTATATTAGTGTGAAATATACTTGCTATGATTATGTAACTATGTAACTTATGTGTTGTTGATATGAAGTGAAGGGTTATGTAAATAGAGTGAAAACAAAACTCGGACATAGAAAATATGTAAAACCCCTGGGGTGCCTTGGATGGCCAACTGTAATCCCAAAAGACGTCAAAACCCAGGGTGCCTTGGGTAGTCAACCGTGAACATAAAGGGTAAAATTGTTGAGAGTGCACTGCTTTAGTATTATGTGATTGTCATGGTGATCTTTTTGTATAATGTGTATAACTTGTACATACCTAGTGCAGTGTGTATGTGTGTGCGCTTGCTAAGCTTTATGTTTACCGTTGTTTATTTTATTCTTTTCAGGACAAGATCGTTTGAAAGCTCCGGGACGGTAAAGGCATTTCATATTGGATATTTGGAAGTTGTGCCATGTCTCTTAATCCTCCGGATCAAAATTGGTACCTTGACACGGGTGCTACATCGCACATGACCAACACGACTGGTAACTTCTCGTCTTATTTCAATAATGGCATTCTAAACAACGTTATTGTTGGTAATTGCTCCAAATTATCGGTTCATGGTATGCGTAATCACTTTCTTCCCTCTCTTTACCTCCCTTAAAATTGAATAATATTCTTCATGTTCCTCATCTTATCAAAAATTTAGTATCTATTCATTGCCTCACTCAAGATAATAATATTTCAATAGAATTTGATCCGTTGGGTTTTGATGTGAAGGACTACGGGACGCGGACACCTATCCACTGATGAAATAGCAAAGGTGACCTCTTCCCGCTCACTATTTCGTGACCTCCATGAGTTCAGCATCCCTCAACCTTTGCTGTTTTTTCTCAAGATATTTGGCACCACCGTCTTGGCCATCCGCGGCCTACCTTATTACGTAGTCTTAAAAATAATTCGTTTATTAATTGTGGTCCGATAAAAAGTTCACCTATTTGTGAAACTTGTGTGTTTGGCAAACATGTTGGATTGTCGTTTGTGGAGTCTAAGTCTTGCACATTATTACCTTTTGATATAATTCATAGTGATCTTTGGACTTCACCAATTGTTAGCTCCGGTGGTCATCGATATTACGTTTTGTGTCTTCATGATAAAACAAACTTTCTATGGACTTATCCTATTGGTCATAAATCACAAGTTTATTCTATTTTCCTCAACTTCAGTAAATTTATTCTAAATCAATTCGAAAGAAAAATAAATGCTTCCAATGTGACAACAGGAAATAATATGCCAATAACTCATTTCAAGAATTTTCTAATCAACATGGCATGACGTTTAGTTTCTCCTCCCCTCAAACCTCCTCTCAATACGGCAAAGCCCAAAGAAAAATCCGCTCCATTAATAACATCATCTGCACTTTACTCACACACTCTTCGGTTCCGACAAATTTTTGGCACCATGCCCTGCAAATGGCGACTTATATCTCCAATATTCTTCCTAGCAAATTACTCAACTACACCACCCTTACACACCTTGTTTACAATCGATCTCCTTCTTATGAGCATCTTCGAATATTCGGCTGCCTATGCTATCCTCTTTTCCCCTTAACCACCATCCACAAATTAGACAAACGTTCCACACCATGTGTATTCCTTGGATACCCCTCCAACCATCGGGGGTATAAATGTTATGACCTCTCTAAACGTCAAATCATTCTTTCCCGTCACGTCATATTTGATGAAGATATCTTCCCATTCGCAAATCTCACATCTCCTAAACCATCATATGACTTTCTTCACTCTGATATTCATCCCTACTTCACTCACTTCTCCCCAACCACAACTACTCCATCTACCGATAACCCTCCATCACCATCCACCCCGACAAAGACCTCCTCACCAACTCCCAATACCTCAACCTCTGATAATAAATCCCAATCCACATCTCGCCCCCCTCAACCATCCACCAGTCAAGCAAACACAATCCCACCTTCTCAAACTCGATCTATGACCACACGCAGCATGGCTGGCATTTCTAAACCTAAACGACATTTCAACCTTCATACCTCCATCTCCATTTCTCCATTACCACGTAATCCTAATGAAGCCCTCATGGACCAAAATTGGAAACATGCCATGCATGACGACTTTAATGCACTTATTGCTAATAAGACGTGGGAGTTAGTCCCTCGTCAACCGGATATGCACATTATTCGTGGCATGTGGATTTATAGACATAAATGAATTCTGACGGGTCTTTTGAGCATTATAAAGCTCGATTGGTTTGTGATGGCAGGTCTCAACAAGTGGGAGTGGATTGTGGTGAAACTATTAGCCCCGTGGTTAAACCGGAAAATATTCATACCGTTTTAAGTATTTCTCTCTCCAAGTCGCCGATCCATCAATTGGATGTCAAGAATGCGTTCCTACATGGTAACTTAAACGAAGCAATTTACATGTATCAACCTATGGGGTTTCGCGATGCTCGATATCCCGATCATGTGTGTCTACTCAAGAAGTCTCTTTACGGCCTCAAACAAGCCCCACGGGCTTGGTATCAACGCTTTACGGATTATGTATCTACAATGGGGTTCACTCATAGCCAATGCGACCACTCCCTTTTTATATATAAACATGGGAACAACATGGCATACATTTTATTATTCGTTGATGATATAATTCTCACTACTTCTTCGGATACTTTACGACAGCATTTTATGGCTCTTCTAGCTAAAGAATTTGCCATGAAAGATCTTGGTCCGTTAAGTTACTTCTTGGGAGTTCCGTTCAACGCATCTATCTCAAGAAAAATATGCTATTGAGATACTAGAAAGAGCAGGCATCTCATCATGTAATCCTACCGCTACTCCCGTGGACACCAACTCAAAATTGAGTTCCAACACTTGTTCTCCTGTTGACGATGCGACTTATTATCGTAGTCTCGCCGGGGCACTCCAATATCTTACATTTACCCGCCCAGACATCGCTTATGTTGTTCAACAAATCTGTCTCCATATGCACGCCCCTCGCATGACGCATTTGAATGCCCTCAAGCGGATCTTAAGGTATATTAAAGGCACTCTCTCGCATGGATTATATTTATTCAAATCTCTGTTGAGTTCTCTTATTTCTTACACGGATGCTGACTGGGGAGGCTGCCCCGATACCCGTCGCTCGACCTCCGGTTATTGTGTGTACTTGGGAGATACCCTTATTTCTTGGTCCTCAAAACGTGAAACAACTCTGTCCCGATCAAGTGCTGAACCCGAATACCGTGGTGTTGCTAATGTTGTATGTGACACATGTTGGCTAAGAAATCTCGTCATGGAACTTCACAATCCTCTCCACCAGGCTACTATTGTTTATTGTGACAATGTCAGTGCAATTTACCTATCCGGGAATCCAGTACAACATCAGCGGACTAAACATATAGAGATGGACATCCATTTCATTCGAGAAAAGGTGCGACAGGGCCAAGTGAGAATTTTACATGTGCCTGGTTTCTGTTTGAAGATTTTCGTTCCAGTCTCAGCATACGTCCTCCTCTTGCTTCGACTGCAGGGTTATATTAGAATATATTGTGTATATTGTTTAAAATAGATGTAATCCTTTCCAAAGATATAGGAAAGTTAGTTTAGGAATCCTATATGTTATATATTGAAAGGTGATCAATGAGAGAAGGCAAGCAATTGATTCCTTTAATTGTAATGAATATTATGTTGAATATGAAGAAAGTATTAATGAATATTCCACCTTAAAATGACTTTTGAATTATTAAGTAACTAGTTCTTCATCCTAATATCCTTTTTTCACTTTTAAGTAACTAGTTCTTCATCCTAATATCCTTTTTTCACTTTTTTTTAGTATGCTGTTATTTTTTATTTTCTAATAAATCATTATAAATGTTAGTGATATTAATTATCGGTTGTGTAACCTCCTCATATTTTTTTATATAGTGATACCATCTTTTGTATCTGTGTTTTTTTTATGTAAAAGGTTTTTCCACGTTAAATCTTGATGTTCTTGTTTTATATTATTTATTCATATTTCGTTTCGACATCTTTCGATATATTTATTTTACAAGAAGTAATTCAGAACTCATAAGTATCGTCTCGCTTTACAAGAGGAAGTTAAGATCAAGTAAGTTACCATTTTTTTATTTAATTAATTCAATTTGTTTTTCTTTTTACAGTTAAGGAATATATAAACATCAATCAATAATACAAAAGTTACAACTCACAGGTGTCATTATAATGTTAACTTATTTTCTAAGAATAAAATTTCATGTAATTTTAAATTAAAAAGTTGCGAAAACTTGTCAATTTTCATGTTACTTCTAATGTCACATTAGCGCTACATCATTTCCTCTTTCATTTTCTTCACCATACCCAAAATAAGTGTTATACCCTCCCTTTAAACTCTC
>JAUEJL010139677.1:0-10847 GCA_032274825.1 Drosophyllum lusitanicum | reverse complement strand
CTACCAGATGGGTTGGGGTGTATTGGGCTACAGACCTAACATCGTCATGTCGGCTGCCGGGTGGTCGATGCGTCGACGCACTGCGGGGCGGTGGGGTGTTACAAATCAAGTCTCACTCATTAATAACAGTCCACCTAGACGCAATTCACAGTATGTATAAATAAACATAATATCTCTATTAATAAGTCATTATTTATTACAAACAGTTATTGCACGAAAAACAGTTCTAATTGTAATTAATTTTTCCCTATAACTATGTTGTAAAATTCACATATTTTTTCCCTATACTATTATTTTTACGATTGTATCAATTATACATGTGAAAGTGTCACCGAGCTAAATTTGAGCACGAGTCGACACTACTTAGCAATAATTATGTTATTAAAACTTGACAGTTGCTTTATCATAAACATTTACTTTTGGAAATGAAATAAATATATTTAGCACGTTGTTAGATTAATTTGTTATAAATAATAATAATAATAATAATAATAATAATAATAATAATATTTAATATAACTCAAATGCAGTGCTGCCTTTCGCATTGCATCAACTTGGTTTTGCAATCATTTTCTTGATTGCTAGGCTCTATAAAGTCATAATAATTAATATATAGTAAGAGGAAAAGTGATAATGATATTATTGCCCAAGATGACATATCAATTAATATATAGTAAGAGGAAACGACAAGGTATTCCCAAAACTTGGTAAGACAAATGAGCACGTGAAAAGTAGCCAAATTCAAGCTTATTTGTATTTTTGGATTAATAATAGGGGTAATAGTTTGTTAAAAAACAAATGGGGGGTTTGGTGTTCGAATCCTCAATCTTGTTTTTAGTCTTGTGTTGTTAGTTGCGGATATTGTACTTCTAGCGCCTTGCTAGTTTTCGTGTTAATATATTTGAGGTCGTTTTGATCGGGGTGATGGCCATGCCGAAGCTCCGATCTTTCGGTCTCCATTGCCGTTCAAAAAAAATTACCACCTTTTGGGATTGATTTCAAGCCTAGGAAATGTATTTTCATTTTTTCTTTTAAATGGTGTAAAATGTAATGTTCAAAGTTAATGTTTAATAACTTTAAAATCAATTTAAAACTTAATAGTAAGATTCTTAAACTATTATCTCTATATCAATATGAGATGGTTCTTAAACTCTCCCATTTTGGGTGAAGAGTGTGTTCGTCACACTCAATTATGCAGTCACGTTAGCATCACAATTTCACCACTTAAACATATATTTCTTAACGTTTTATCCATGAGCGTTGAGGTTATTTGTCAACATTGAACGTATCGAAATCTTAGATAAGAGAAGATTTGTGTAAATGATTTATTTAGAAGATTGTTGCATATATATAGTGTGTTTGGAGATGTAAAGAACAACAAAAAAGAAAATTAGAACCAATCATTATTAGATGGAAATTTTAAATAAAACGTTAATGATTTAACTTTTTAAAAATGATTAAAATAAAAATAATGTTAAATAACCCACAACACCATTATCAAACGTGGTATCTACAACCATCTCCCTCCTACAACTACCTGGTGGTTTGGTCTCGATAATGACAATAGTGTGGAGGAGCCCCATCATGCGATGGTGCATTCCCAACAGTGTTCATTGTTATGATCTTTCTTATCCTTTAATCTATGTAGGATAAATTGTTACAAACTTCCCAACTTAAACACCTAACAGCGTCAGGCCAAAATTCTCAAAATTCAATTCCTAAGAAATGCAAGAGTCTCACATTCACTTCACTCCGAGAGGCTTTGACCCGTATAACATTTGTAGCACCCTAAAGTCTAAAATCATGGTGTAACCCAATGACCTCGAAATCAACTTAAAAGTATGGTGAAATCGTGGAAGGTATCAATATCACGTAATATGAACTTATAAGATGTTTAAACTGTTATATTTATATCCATGTAGATGAGTTTTTATAAACTCCCACACCCAGACTATTTCTCATCCTTAAACTCGCTAGTCCGTGCATGGCTTTTGCGTCTGTCTTGGTTACAATCTCATCTTTTAATCATCTAAAAGATAACATGTTGTTTCCAGGTCTAATGCAGATGCTGAGTAACAGTTGTGACTAATATTGTAGTTGGCACTGCTTATAAGTTTCCTAATGTGCTTCTTGAATTGTGTTGCCCCTTTTCTTGTACTATGGTTGTTTTTTTGTGTGTGATGATGTTAGTACCAGGTCTTAGCTTGTAACCCAGTTCAACATCAAAGAAACAAACATGTGGAAATATATTTACATTTCATTAGGAAACGCGATACAATTAATCGGTCATATGTATATATTACATGTTTTATCATCTCATCAATTTACATATACTTTTACAAAAAATGACCTACATATTCGAATTTTTGTTATAAGCTTGGTCATATCGAAGCCTGTTGCTCCAACTGTGAGGGTGCGTGTTAAATAAAATGTATACAATAGTTGTTGTTCTCATACATAACATAGTATAGTGTATGGTCATTACTATACATATTTTGTTTATATATTAATTTTGAAAAATTATATTTCCTCGATCTTTATTTTCTTACTTCTCCTCCTGCTCGTTAAGTAATAATAGGTGAAATCCACTTGTTCTATTTTCTAATCTACTTGTTTTATTTTCTAATATTCTCTCTTGATTTTGACCCGTATCTTGATCTAGTAACTAGAATGATATGTAAAAATATTTATAAAAGGAATAATTCATTACAATACAAACGTTAGCCCATCAAATAGAAAAAATATGCATAGATGTAAATTATGAGTAGGCTTTGAGTGAGCATGCATTCTACTCCTTTCGTTCTAAGTATTGTCTACTTTGACTTTTTAAAGTCTTTCTTTTTAACTTTAACCTTAAATATTTTTGCTTGTATTATATAATACTTGATGAAAATTATAACAATGAAAATTTATTTAAAACACATTCCATTCATATATTTTGCATCAAGTATTATATAACTCAAACAAAAATATTTAAGATCAAAGTAAAAAAAACTTTAGAAAGTCAAAAGTAAAAAATATTTTTAATACTCATTTAAATATGTATATAATGTACTAATGTTTGCCCTTAAAAAGAAGTTTATTTTGAAAGCAATTTTGTCAAGTTTTCAAGGCCATGACTTTACATAAGTGTGCAAGATAAGAAAAAGGGTACACTCAACATATTTATTATTGTGTTTAAACATATTAAAACATAATAAGGAATATAAAAGGTAATTGGGTTTTCTGATTTGTTTTGGTGAGATAACAACTTAACAAGCATCAAATAATAAATATGAAATAACTTTCAGATAACTGCCCATTTACTTATAACTGGGCTTGAAGAAGCCCAAATATTTCTTTGATTCATGTCTTAGTGGGTTATAGGTTTTAGTTCTTTTATATAGATTAAGTTCTCTAAAATGTATTTAATTTATCATAACTGCCTATTATATGTATCGGAGTTTAAAATTTTGTATTTTATGAATCGAACATTAATTTGTCACTAGTGTGTATTAAACTCTGTACTGTATGTACTAAACTTATACGTTTTTATATTACCAAAATACATACAATAGCAATAAATTAATAGTTTGATATACACAATAAAAACTTTTAAAGTTTGATACACTATAGCAAAACGTAACATGCTGGATACATTTGACGAACTAAATCCTTTTATATATACCAAGCAATAGCATTCTTTAGTAATGCAAGAACTTATACACGACATCAATTGGGATTAGATATAGCTCGGATTTCGTTCGGATCGATTTTGGGCCAGGGTCTAAGCATCAAAGCTGTTTCTAAAAGGCTTGCTCAACTTACATCTTACCAACGATGTGATTAATGTTAAGTTTAGTTATTTAACATAAACTTAAATTATGTTTTTGCTGGTTGACAGGGTCACAGGGCCCAGCCGATGTATTTGCTGGTTGACAGGGCCCACCGCCCATGCTATGTGTTACTAAGGAGTAAGGCGATGCGTAGCGGTCAAGTCAAGAGGCTCGGGTTCTCTCGGGAACACCGGTATCACCCACCAACGGGTTGGGCTTCCGGCTTCCCACACCTGTCCTTACCCAAATTCTTTTTCCTTTTTTTTGTTTTTTTTGTGAGTGTATACAAGATGAGTAAGAAGAGTGAAAATATTTCGGTTGTTTGGGTTAGATGTTACTTGGGTTTCGAGTAAGAGAGAGAAAAAGAAGAAAAAGTGATTTGGCAGCTAGTGTGGCATTTGGGTTGATTTGGGTTTGGGAAGACAATTACTTATGGTCTAAGGGGTGTGTGATGACACCCTTAGAGCATGAGGTATACCCTCAGCATGCTCTCGGCATGCTGAGGTGGAGCTTAGGTACCAAAGCAAACACCACTCCCCATGGGGTGGTACCGCAAAAATGCATAGGGTCTCGGCATTTGATTACCGAAGAGAGAGGAGAAAGAGTAATGAGAGAGAAAAGATGGTATTTTTTATTAAAAAAAATTTGAAGTGTGCAAATCGTGGGTAGTACTGGTGTTTAAGCATGACTGAAGCATGCTGATGTGCTTGAAGCATAGGATGCTTCAAGGGGAGTACGCCCCATGCTCTTATAGGCTTTTTATAATTTTTTTATCAGGTTATTAATAAATTTTGTGTAGTTCACGTTTATAATAAAGTATGAACTATCGAGTATCCTTATTTGACTTGATAAGTAATGGAATGTGCAACGATACGTCTATATATACTTCATATGCATCAAAACCAGCTCACTCCGAACCTAAAACCTCCGACTAATACCATACTTGTAGCGTATTTGTTGTATCAAAAAGTTGTAGGAAACAATTGCAAAAACTTTGTACTAGTTGTGTATGTATATACAAACCCATATGTTATTAACTAGCATTGCTCTTCATGCTTGTTTCATATGATATCAGTGAAAATTATGTTCATATCATAATAATGCCCGTTACTCATTTAGTTAGCTCTCTTATATTGTCTTATCAAATAAATTCGACCGATTAAGATTATATCCTAGATTCGTCACTGCAACTCGACCGAATACAAGTGGTAACACAACCAAAAGTTACGGGAATAATGCATGACATTGGCGATGATTGGAAAATTTGTACAAAAGTTGCCAAAAGTTACTTTGTTTTAACTTTTATAGATATTACTCATATTAACTCATGAAACCAATAAAATACAGTAAGATGTATAAGGTTGTTAAAGTTGTAAACTAACATTTAGGGTGTGTTTAGCAGAAAGGATTGGTAGCTGAAACTGTTAGCTAGAGCTGGATATATGTGTTTGACATAGTAGCTAATATCTGTAGTTTTTATCCTTCAAAATCCTACAAAATCCTATGCTCCTTAAATGTTTATATATGATGACATGATTGTAACAAATTGACTAGACATAAAAGTGAAATTACAAAAAGATTCAATAAAATTTTAAAATAAAATATAAAATTAGAAACGTAATTAAGAAGATTACAACTATTCGATCTATTGACGAGGCAAATATTAAGCCACGAAATTGATGATCATTCAAAGAATTATGGAACTTTTTCACAATTAACTACATCTAATAAGGTATAGTGTGTTCAATAGGAGAAATCAACTTTGTTGGATATGATTCAACAAAACTGTTCTTTCGATATATTATAGGCAGGGCCGGCCATAAAGAGGTTCAAGATGTCCCTATAAATCATGTCACGTTCTCTATTAGGGGTCTAAATTTTTATTTGTATGTAATAGGTACTATACTCATTTATGTCCCAACCCAAATACTTTTTAGGTTAATAAGTTTGGTGTATGGATAATCGAAACTTGTAATCACATCTCTGCAAACGTGAAATCGACTTGGGGAATCACTAATCAAAATCAAAATCAATATCTCGACAATGTATGGATTGAAAGATGAAGAAGATGATTCCGCTTCTCGATGAGTCGATATCCATTGGCATTATCATACGCGTCATCCCACTTAGTTAGGTTATTTCTTTGTGAGAGGTTCTTGAATCCAGAAAGCAGACGGCAGGCCAGGCCCAAGCAACGACCAAAATTAACATTCCTATCTATGTAATTGTGTTTAAGGTTCGTGGATCCAGCATTCTAGCAACCAAGTGAGATCATTCTTTGTTTGTGTTTAAGGTTAGTGAATCCAATAACCATGTGGGATGATTCTATGTTTCTGTCTTTCCTATTCTTCTAATTTTTAAAAGTACTTTCTATCTTAGGTTTATTAGATTTTGGCTTGTGTGATATTCTGAATAAAATTGTCTTAGAAATATATTACAAAGATGAAATGAAAAATCAAAATTTTTTAAATATTTTTAAAATTATAAGTTTTACGACCTAATTTACTAAATTATACAATGTATGTAAAACCTCGTGGTCAATCCTAAACCCTAATTATAGGATTATGCACCTAAGACGTCCAATACTGAATACATATCAGTTGAAAAGTGACTATAGAGATGTAGATTTAAATAATGTTGAAATGGATACACATGGGTTATGATATTCCTTTCGGTTAAAAATGAAATGAAGCAATCAAGTGACTATATATATTTTTTCTATTTTATATATTTGATAATAGTATTATGCCACCACCCATATTCATCTACTACGGTAGCGGGAATGCTTGGATTGTTTACTTTAGTAACGGGAATGTTTAGACCATCTACTTCGGTAGCAGGAATGTTTAGACCGTTTACTTCGGTAACGAGAATGTTTAGACCGTCTACTACGGTAGCGGGAATGTTTAGACCGTTTACTTTGGTAACGGGAATGTTTAGACTGTCCACTTCGGTAGCGGGAATGTTTAGACCGTTTAGTTCGGTAACAGAAATGTTTAGACCGTCTACTGCGGTAACGAAAATGTTTAGACCGTCTACTTCGGTAGCGGGAATGTTTCATGTTATAAGTGAGAGATTGTGATATGCTTGATGAACGGATTTAGGATGTAAGTAATGTACTCGCTAAGCTTCGCGCTTTCTGTTGTTGTTTTACTCTATTTTTAGGAAATGACCACGGCGGGGCTCCAGCACCTTGAAGATGGCTCATCGTTAAAAGACTTCCGCTGGATATTTATTAAACTTAGTATTTTGGTTATTTCAGTTGATAGTAAGAACATGATTTACAGAAATTAGATTACTGAAGTTGTTAGAATGTAATTAAATATTTAGATACAATTGTGGTTCTGATATATGACAGTTATATGTTTCAAATCTGTTAAAAAAATAAAATAAAAATTTGGGACGTTACAATACTTCACTAATCAGTTATAGATAGTTACTCTCATATACCTTAAATCAAAATATCTCATATAAAAGGATTACTGATTCAGTGATTCATAAAGTTAAAATTAATCATAAATATGTTCACTGATTCAGAGTTTTACAAAAAACATATGTAAAAAAAATACCTATTTGAAAAAAATTAAGTGTCATTATGTTCGATTTACATAAAATCAAAGATAGTAACTCAATTTCTTCAATGGTTATGAAATATACTTTTTTTACTAATAAAAAATTAAAAAATATTATTTTTCAAGTTTGTGTTAAATTATGGTAAAATTTACATCAAAAGGCATATAAAATGAAACAATCATAAATATATAATTATATTTATACCAATCTTGAGACATTAAAAATTATAAAAAAACTATAAACATATACAATTAAATACACCCATTAACTATAAATATATAATTTATACAAACACTCCTTATATATTTTCATATAGTGCTTCATAATTAACATTCAAATTGAAATTGTAATTGAAAATCATGATGAAAGAAGTTAAAACTAAATTCTAATTTTGCATCAAAGTGGAAATTAAGTAAAAATAAGAATTCCTATTAATTGAAACAGAGATAATTAAGGAAAGAAAATCTGAATCTATTAAGTTTTAATAAAGAGTAAGGAAGTGTTTGGTACGTAATTTTTGGGAGCTGATAGCTTTTCGTTTTGAAAGAAATAACTATAATTCTTGTTTGTATGAAAATATAGGAAGGTATTTTTAAAACAAATTACTCTAAAACAAAAGGTTTCTTGAAGTACCTTTTAAAATTAGCTGAAAATTTTATATATATAAAATTATCTAAATGCCCCCTTTAATTGTTTTATAGTTCCTCATATTTTTATGATTTGTCATTTTACACTATATAGTTCCAGCTACCAGCTATTTTTTCAAACACATATACAAATAAAAGATCCAACTTCCAGCTTCCAGATTTTAGCTATCAATTACTAGTTTTCAGTTACAACTACCAGCTATTTACGACAAACACACTCTAAGATAAAGATTTATAGTAAGTCAAATTAAGCTAGCACAAGATAGTAGAGCTGGTTACCACTAACTTACTCCTATAAATAAGGGCAAATTGCATTGAAATGTAATGAACTTTGTCTTAGTTACCATTGTATATAACCAACTTTAAATTTTTTAAAATAATACAATTAAATTTCATAATTTTCTCATTGTATGTAAACAACTTTTTTATATATATGTTGTTTAGTTAGCATTGTATACAATTAACTTTGTCATAACTTTCATAGTATACAAGAAGTTGCATACAATGTGAGGATTATAAAAATTGGTTGTATTATTTTTAAAAAAATAAAGCTGATTGTATATAATGGTAACTAAGACAAATTTTATTGTGTTTTAATACAATTTTTTCTATAAATAATTAAATTACTGTTATTTTGTATATTATATTCACAAAAAGTAATTTCAAACATAGAGAGTAGACTATTTGCATTGATGTCCCGGCCACCGTCATGGGTGACGGCAACCTACCGCCGTATTTTTCAAACATGCCGGAGAATAAAACGTGCGTTTGCTGCCTTTTTTATACCCCATTGCCCTTTTTCGTGCCATCTATTACGACCAAATCAATTAAAAGACTTTGACAATATTTTTTATACAATAAATAATAATATTGATAATAATAATATATTAAACTAATAATAATATCTACTTTTAGCCCAAAAAAAGTATTATTTGTCGGTCAAATTGGGAAAAAAGATAGTATAGGTTCCATCTCCTTTGAAAACAGGTTTTTCAACAAATTATTGTTGTTTAACAATTTATGCACCAACTACGAGAATAAATTATCAAACACGAATGTTTGATGTATGATCAGAACCTGAGTCGTGAGCACGTTGAATTAGTTATAGTTTAAATGATTTTTAATCGAAGGTGTAGTGGTGGATGGTCTGGAAAGTTTTTTAATGATCCGGGTTAAATTTCTAACATCTTAAATGATCGGAAATTAAGTATGTGAAATGATCAGGGAAATGATCATGTACGCTGCATAAATCAAAGCGTAATTCAACTATCTGTCTATCTGGAGAACGTGCTAAAGCGAAATAAAATTTGGAGACGATTACACATGGTAACAACATGATTTTAGAGTCACTTTACAATTATTGGATATATTATTAATTAACTTGCATTTGATACTTTTAACAGTCACTTTGAATTATGTTACAATGATAGGTAAATGATTGTATTTTACTATGGTTGAACAGTTAAAAGAAAATTTGTGGTTATTATTGATAAAAATATTTAATATTTTATTACCTTTTACACAATGAAAACTAAAATTTATCAAACTATATAACATAATGTTTATGTTATTTAGGTACTCTTTGTTTTTGTTTAAAAGAATTTTGATCTCTTATGTCTGCTTTTCTTTGTACACACTTCTTGCAAACAAAATCAGAGAACTCTCTACTAAACCCTACTCTAACCTAAACCCTTAAAAATAGTTGACTCCTAAACATTTTGTGATTGTTACAATTCTACACCTTTTTAAGAAGTCTTGATAAAAAAATCATAAAATAATTTTCAAATCTTAAAAAATTAACACCATCAAATCATATCTTTCACAAAGTTGTTACGAAGTGCTGCAGTACAATTTTCAGTGGAGTTACTTTATTTGATAAACATTCAACAACATGCATTTAATGTGCACGTTGTTGTGATGATTGGTACATAATAAAAATTGTCAATATACAAATATTGATGATGATTCGTACAATGCTTAATGCATATGGTACAAGCCTGAAATGCATAACAAAGATCGTATCAAAATTCCGAAGTTTGATTTCTTTTAACGGCTCTT
This sequence comes from Drosophyllum lusitanicum, assembly GCA_032274825.1. Taxonomy (NCBI): domain Eukaryota; kingdom Viridiplantae; phylum Streptophyta; class Magnoliopsida; order Caryophyllales; family Drosophyllaceae; genus Drosophyllum; species Drosophyllum lusitanicum. Next base: position 754 of record JAUEJL010139677.1, on the reverse strand, counting down.
AAATCTACTTCACTTTTATCCACTAAGTGACTTAAACTCATGATCACACGAATACCGTCAGGCTATAGAACCGATTGGTCCCAAATTGGATAACAAAGGAAACAAACGATCATGTATCTAATTGTATAACTTATCATTATGTTATAATAAATCAATAATCAAATGCACATAAATACTGCATTTTCGTATACTTTACATCTCAAAATGAAAAAAAGAAAAATAAAAAAATCGTATCCTAATTCCAAAATGGAGAACGAACAAACGAATCAGAGAAACCTGCGTAAGCGCGTAGACTTCTAGCGAATCAAAATCACTTGACGAGAAGAGTATTTTACACGATCTATGCTACACCGACGTAAAATCAGGCTTAGTTATTCATGCCGTTGGTTCGCCGGCTTGGTCCCGACGCCGGCACACGCGTCCCTTTCGGCAACGAACTCATGAACAAACTTTTGTAATTTCCGGCAACGAATCTCTTCGGCAATGGCGACTCCACCTTCTCCGGTGTGGAAGATGCAACGAAAGTATTGGTCGTCGTCAGCGGTCTGGAGGCAGTGAGCGAATATTGTGAGAGGAGGATGACGGCAAAGAGAACGGCGGCGAGGTAGCGGAGATTGAGCAGTTTCGTCATCGAAAAGTTTGGTGTTGAATGAGGGAGGGGGGTTTTGGTAGATGGATTGCGGAGCAAGTTGTTGAGTTTGTGATTTAAAAATGAGAAGAAGAGTGGGGGGTATGGGGGGTGATATATAGAAGG
>JAUEJL010139666.1:0-10847 GCA_032274825.1 Drosophyllum lusitanicum | reverse complement strand
CTTTTAGTAACTCTATTGACTCACGAGGCTTTAAGCTGACACTTGTTTCTTGAAATGTGTCTTGTACTCGTGCAGGTCGCCTAGGGAATGCTTGGTGAGACAGGGACTTTGGGTAGTGTACTGTCTTAGATGATACCATTTTGTTATGTATCAATCAAACAATTTATGCCTTAATGTTTATAAACGTGGTGTCGTGATTTTTATATTAACGTAAACTCTTATCGTTTCGGTAAGATGCATTTTATGATTAAAGACTTCCGTTGCATATTTTCTGATGATATGAAAAGATTTTTGTAAATGGTAAATTTTGGGAAATCGCGGTCATCACATCCGGAGACGATGATGGAGGAAGGCTGCGGCGGAGAGTCTGGAGGCGGCGTTGAAGGGTCTGGAGTCGACGGTGGAGAAGGCGGCGAAGGAACGAGATAGATATATTAAGGCTATAGAGATGTTTAAGGGTAACAAGGTAATATTCTACATTTCCTCATTCAAAGGATTTTAAAATCTCCATCTAGTGATGGAATTCAATTTCACTCATTTGATGGATTCCAGTTCCTTCAGATTCCCTTATTAAAGTGAACTAAACACAGAAATCCTTAGAAATTGGATTCTAATTCCTTCAGAATCCCAAAGATTCCTGCCAACCAAACACTACCTAAGTCTTTTAGCATCTCTCATTTAAATGATATATGCGTCCGTATAACATCTAACTTAAGTGCTATTAATTACTTCAACTATCATTTCCCTTGATTAAATATTTACTTTAAAAAGGTATATATGAGCTAGGTAGAACCCAATTAACAAAAAGCCGACCATATATATATATATGCATGATGGTGGAATATAATTAATTAGTTTAAAGGCGAGTACGTGATGAATCGTATTCCCAACATTGAACTTAACGTGTTTAACGTTCTTTTAAATTAAACCAATTAACGTACGTCATAATTGATTCTAATTGAGTTAGTGCAAATTAAGCAATCATCAAGCATATATATGATCCTAGGTTAATTCCTGCAAGATTCATCACCTTTTCCAACTTCATGGCATATATAATACTTACTTTATCTTAATTAATTATTAAAATTAATTACAATGTACATGTGATTATATAAGTAATTAATTTGATAGATACCAACTAAGGCTAAAAAAATATTTAGAGGTTGTCGTTCACACTACCTTTCTAGGTAGAATATTAGACTAGCGACCAATGCTTTTTCTTCCAAGCCCCTTGTAAACTCTCTTTTACCCTACTTTTTTGCTAGATGCTAAAATAATTATGCAATTAATTAATTATAATAATTAATATCTTAATTATGAAAGTAAATATACCAAGTCAAGTGTCTAGAATACCTTAAAAAACGATATATAGCCATATATAGGTCATATCGGGTTTTTTTTTGACGATTATATTGTAAGGATATATTACATAATAACAGTTTAAAGATTCAATATAGTAAATACTTGCTTTGTATGTATTTTTTTAATGTACCTAAAATACATGTAAACTTCTTAAAATTATTTACACTTATAAAAATATATAAGATTGTAGAAAATAACAAAGTGGAAGTAAAAATTAAATAAAATTCATTGTAAGGGTGAAATATAAGATATCAATAAATTTTGTAGAAAAAGATCTTCACATACATACATTAATAGTTTATTATTATATATCTCTACCATCTAACAAAATCTTATCATCATTGACTGTCAGCACCATCACCACCGTCACCAATACCGACACCAACAACAATTGATGGTGTTGCCACCACATGGACACTCGCTACCCTCTGTTACCATCACAACCCCGCCGCCACCTTAACTTTTAATTTACTCCATTAGATTAGCATCACATAAGTATAGCACCACCACACATTCTAGCCACCAACTACTTTAATATACATACAAAAAAACCTTAAATATTTAACGTAATTGCCATCTCTCTAGCTTGATCTAGCGAGGGATCATGCTAGCTCTACAGTAACATCACACAATGATGTAGTGATCATGTTGACGATCACTTGTCCATATACTTTACCCCTCTTATAAAAAAAGATAACTATTTTTTATTGCACAAGCTATACCCAATAACTCTTTTAAGTTTTATATTGTTTGATTAATTGATTTTGTGTTGTTTTTTTAATTCTAATAAGGGTGTTGAAGATGGTAGCTAGGTAAGGGTGGAAAGTATGGAGGCCTCAATGGGAATACTACGCCAGGGGTCATAGGCGCCTCCCACCAAGGTGATCACATCGAAGAAAGATGCAATGGACGTGTGTGTGTCTTTCATCCTTTTTTTAATATAGAATAAATAGTGGGTGTTGGGATGAAAAAGTTGTTTTTGAAGATTAATACTAGTGAATGATGTTAGTACTGTTTGTTTGTAGTTAGTACGGGTGATTAAAGTTAATACTGGTAGTGTTCAAAGTTATTACTGTTAGTACCAAGTTAATGCTGCTATAACAAATTTACTACTGTTTGAAGAAGTTAATGCTGTTGATGAAAGAAACAGAGTTAAAACTGCTGATCGCGATAAGGATGAATTCCTTTATTTTAGGAATGATAATTATGGATAAGATGTATTGTTATATATATGTAATTAAATGATATGTTAGCGTAATTAATAGATTATGTTCGTAATCAACTTTCAATTATAAATTGTATGTATGTAGAGATAGAATATACGAAAAACATTAGAGAATGATTAGAATTCAACCTCAAGATTGATTCTTGATCCTTACAATAGAAAAGTATTGTACGTTTGTTGAATCTTTGACAAGCAACAGATTGGGGCTTTTGATTGTTATTCTTTGTAATCTATTGATTCAAGTTATCAATATAATATTTCTTGTTACTCAAAGTGTTATTCCGCAAACTTATTTGTTTATTCTTGGATTGTTCGTGTGTTTGAGTTGTTAATCCGATCCTGACAGTAGGGTTGTACGATAAAAAAATGACTATTATGGGAGTTTCATTGTTATTAGAAAGATGGAAGTCATAGTGAGAGAAAATATGAGATTGCGCTGATATGACTATTAAGAACTTAAAATGACGATAACCTTCATTCTAATTATTCCCGTCAAAGAGCTTCTAGCCCAACAATCAAGTGTGTAGGAAGTATGCATGTTCTCCATGATTATGGGTTTTAGTTCCACTATGAATAAAATATGTAATTTAGGAGAAGATTATAGTGTTTGTGCTTTATGCGGTTAAAAAAATACATACTTGAATTCATTTTACGAATTATAGGAAAAGTTTCTGGTTTAACGATTCTTGATAACGTTATACCATCTGTAGTGGATGATGATGACGAGGAAAATTGGTTCCGTCATCTTCGTTATTGCCTCATCATAGATTAGGGTGGGTTCATCGTGTGGTTCATCATTCGGCGTCTCGTCGTCGTGGTGACGAGCACAGTTGCTCGTTGTTTTTTTCCTTTTTTTAATTTTTTGGACCAATTATATTAACCTAAATTAATATTATGTGATTCCAGTAATTATAGTAATAATGATGTGGGTGTTAGTCATGACTACCGCTGTTTAGTTATGGGTTAGTCATAAGATGAAAAAGCTAACATGTCAATCAGTTATGACAGTTATGCATGTAATAACTATAAGTGGTCTTATCACGAAACTTCATTATTTAGTTTTATAAAACAAAATTTAATTTTTATACTATCAAATATGTTACTAAAACAATAAATATTTATTCGAAGTACGTTGACTTTTTGGTATTGAAAAACACACTTCTTATTTATATATATATATACTTTGTACATTGCCAACAAGAAAAACGAATAGAAATTGAAATCACACACACATTTATAAAAGTACGACTTAATTAAAAAGGTCAACACTTCTCCACTTCAATAGATTGACCCTTTTCTTTCCTGCACCAAGCTGCGCAAACCAGATAAATCACAAAATTCAACCCACTTAAAACCGCCAACAATCCATAGAATAAATCAAGCCTTCCATTATTTATGTTATCCGCAAGCCACCCATTTTCGCCATTGTTTCCGGTGACTTTCTTCACCACAGACACCAAGAAACTGCTCATAAAAAACCCTAATGACAAAGTTGTCAAAAACAAACCGGTGCTCATTGTTTTCATACCTTTTGGTGACCGAGTGATAAAGAAATCAAGCTGACCAGTGTAAATAAAAGCCTCACCTGACCCCACTAGGAAAAATTGCGGGATCAAGATGAATACACTGATCGGAAGAGTCTCCGTCGACCTCTGATCAGCGAGGGCATGTCTCGCCACCGCTAATCTTTTCACCTCAAACACGGCAGCGGCCGCCATTCCTAATGTAGATAAAACAAGACCTAAGGCGATTCTTTGTAAATCGGTGAACCCTGGTGTACCTTTCCATTTCTTCCAGAGTGGGATTATGAGACAGTCATAAACGGCGCAGGTTAGCAAGATGGCGGCGACGAAGAAGACGGTGAGGGATCCGGCGGGGATTTGGAAACCGGCGACGGTTCGATGCATGGTGGCGGCTTGCTCGACGGAGAAGGTTATCATTTGGGCGTAAGTTGTCCAAAAGAGAATTGTGGTTGCCCATACCGGAAGTAATCTCGTCATCATCTTCACTTCCTCGACCCTCGTCACTGTACATAGGTTCCATGGGTTTCGAGAATTCGAACTATTTTTCTCAAAATCTCCTTCTGCTACTATTGCAGCCTTGTCCAGACAGCTACAAGAAGAAGCACAAAATCTTAGGGTCGAAATAGCTAGGTAACCTACTAGCTACAAGAACAAGCACCGAATAACATCCTACTTTTTCAAACGTGATGTAATTTATCTTTTTATTATCTAAATTGGTAACCGGTAATCTATTAAAGTAAGTAATGACTTGAATATTTTTATTAGGTTTTGGCTCTAATCGGAGTTTGCACCGTCAGATCACCACCAAACTTTGGTGACATGACCGGAATTCCTTTCTAGAGGTTACGGTGGAGTCTGATCGGCTTCTTATCGGCCGTCGTTGCGGGCTTTAAAGAAAGCTGCGTTGTCATTTTCTTTAAATCCGGCAACGACGGCAAACAAAAGGCCGATCAGACTTGCCATTACTATCAGGAAAGAATTCCGATCAAATCATCAAGGTTTGGTGGTGATCGAACGATGGGAGTAATATTACAATTCAGATCTTTACTAATTTAATAGGTGACCACAAAGTAGATTACCTATTTAGGTAATAAAAAAGTTAATTACCTACATCGTCATTTTTAGAAAAGTAGAATGCTATTTAGTGGTCTAAACCCAAAAATATTAAAGGGAGTGTAAATTAGGTTTTGGTGTTGCATAGTAGATTAGGTTTTAGTGTAGGATGATCTGGTCAGGTTATATAGATAAGTATGACCTATTTGGGTTTCTTATTATGGTTTTCATTTTATATCATTTACGCTATAAATAATGATCATTACAATATAAAATACTTACGGAGTTTTTATTATAAAAAAAAAACCAATATATTCTACATTAGAAAGAATCTCAAAAAGCATAATAGTTACAAAAGGTGACACTAAAATGGTATCACTAAATTTCGTTGGATAATAATTTGAGATTCCGGCCATCTAGACATCTAGTGACAGAACTATATTCCGGATCACTACTTTTTGTGACAAGAATCATATTTATGACTAAACTGAACTTTAGAATCGGTCCGTGATGATAAAAAGATGATCATTTTTGTGGTGGACGAATTGATTTTCGATGCTAATATGAGATAAAAGTAACATACCGAAACTGATTAGTGTGATGGATTCTTGAACCCTCAGGGAAATTTTCATATAACAAGCCAGAATCATAAGGAAGATCCATCCTTCTCTTCTTTAAAGATGCAACAATCACTTGGAAAATTTGAACAATTGGGCTTCCGGTAGTCTTCTTATACCGATACCTTTTTGTGCCAGACAATAGCACCAAGATCGCGGTGAACATCGAGACCGAACAAATTCCGTAAGCCCAACTTCGACCCACCTCATCTTGAATGTATACGAGCACCGTAACCGCCATTAACGTTCCCAAACTTATAAAGAAGAAGAACCTATTAAAGAAATACGCCATTTGTGTCTTTTCTTTCTCATTCTTCTCATCAAATTGGTCAGTACCGAAGCCTGATACACTCGATTTCAAGCCTCCGGTGCCGATGGCAATCAGATACAAAGCAAGATACAAGACTCCCATCTGGAGACCATTTGCTTGCTTACAGTTTTCAGCTGAGTGGCATGGTGGTGGCTTTAGTTGTGGCAGCTTGGTTGATAGTGCTAAAGCACCAGTACCCTAATAAAAAAAGTCGCAAGAAAATTTCCCGGAATTAGCTGAATTTTCTGGTATTGTTATTTAGCGACCAAAAAAATCTCGAGGGCAGAGACGATATGAGAGCCAATGGCTCTGATACCATAAAAGATTTTATATTTCTCTCAAAGATTTCATTAGACATAAACGAAATATTTACAAGGAATAAGTAGGAATATACATAAAACAATTTAAATTAATAATTAATAATAAATATAGATATGACTTACGAGTGTTTGAATAGAGGCAAAAATGACGATGGTTTTGAATCTGCCAAGAAAAGAGTCCGCTAAAAAGCCACCAAGAAGGCATAAAAGGAAAGAAGTGCCCATGAAATCAGTGACGACATTGGCTGAAGCTGAGCTGGAGAGATGCATGGTTCCACCCAAATATGTCACCAGGTTTACTGCAATCCCCATTGTTGAAAGCCTCTCGCATATTTCGATTCCTGTTAATAAATTAATTTCATCAAAATGTCTAAAGTCAACATTCATCCCTTAAAAAGCATAATTAATGCATGATTGAAAATTAAAGAGAATTGAAGCTGTCTTATATATGTTCATGTATGATGGATGGATCGATCTACTGTTGCATTTGTAGAAATTAAGGAACTATCCACTCATGATGTGTCGTATCGAAATGACTTTTTGTTTGAGGGACATATATTTGACGTTTTCTTCATCTCAAAAAGTCATTTAATTTGTTATTGAATTGAATGTGTTAAGCGGTAATTAAACGGAGAGAGATCCCTGTTTAGGCTACTCGGTGGATCGAGTCGAGCCTTTGATACAGACGTATGTGGCATAACTGATATTGATCAATTCCTGTGATTGTTTCCAAAACTACCGCCGACTAACCTAAGGATTCCCCGACCCTAGCTAGTGATGTTTGAACCTGTGACAGACCTCTTGTGAGAATAGTAGGCCAATCACTAAGCTACTTTGAAGTTAGTTTGTTAATATCACTCATGCTTCATTTAAAATAACAATTTATTACTCGATAGCAACCAGGTTGGGTGACAGATTAGCCATAGGAGTAATCCGGGATATAAACCAAGGCAACAAAAGTGGAGCATACGGTGATCGATAGGAGTAATCCATTTTCTTACTCAATAGTTGGTGTGTGGCTCATCTTTGATATTGAAATGTTCAATAATTTACATAAAACCTTAATCTTGATCACTTATTTTATTTCAAAACTAAAACATAAAAGTTATGTGTGCATAATATTAATTAGCAGCAAAACCCTAATCTTTAAGTCTTTAACTTTGATTGCAAACAGGTTGCAGAATGTTGCAATGAGTTTACCACATTAGAAGCCTAGAACAACCAAATGCATGACAAAAGAAGAAGAAAAACCGACCTAAGATGAGTGCAGCAGGCACCCAACCACCTGTTTTCAACCTATCAGCAGGAAAACCCTTGTAATCTACAGCATCTGCAACAGTCAGACTCACCTTACCCTCCTGAAAACATATATAAAACCATGTCTTTTAAGGTAACTACAATAGAAAACATCAAAAAGAAAGTGTAAACTGTGACTCAAAATCTTGAATTAGGGCTTATAATATATTAGCCAAAGATGCTAACCATATATGATCTTTCTTTTCTCCTGATCAGTCCTAGCTATAAGGAGATTGAAAATCTGAAAAGAGAACCTACTTCTGCTTTACAGAAGACAAGTCCTTATATAGCCAAAAAGGTTGAAAGTCATAGTGACATTCAATTACACTCTTGTGACATATCACAATCTTAATTAGTAAAAGTTAGTATACAAGCAATTTAGTGGGAGGACTGTGGAAAGAATAATCTAGAACTGTAGAACATGTATTGTCAAGCATCTCCCTTGCAATGTACAAGCAATTTATATAACTAACTATAAAAAATATGTCATTTGTCTACGCTTTATAAAAAACGTGTAAAAAATTTAAGTGTTGTCACGCTTATAATTGTGAAAAATAGTTTAAAAGTAAAGATTGTTAGAAAAAGAAAAAACTCAAACATTTATAGACGTGTACATTTGATTTTAAAAGTCAACGCTTTCATTAGTAATAAATAGATAATTATAGAAGTTCACAATTAAAAGCTTGGACTTTTATAACTCTAAAATTATTTTCAAATTTTCCACACTTAGAAGTGTGAAAATTTAGATCATTTATTCACACTAATAAATGTGATTTTTTACTCCAATTTTCACACTTTCAAATATTAAGATTTGGTAGAAATTAGTAACACCCAAAATTTTCACGCTTAATCGTAATTCTTCACGGTTTTAAGTGTATTAATATTGATAAAAAAGTGTGGATAATCGATATCTTTTTTGTAGTGGTTATACATGTTCATCGTTTTGACCAGATTCTAGATTCTTCATCTTCATCCTTTTACTTTTAATTTATTTGTGTTTGTGATTTTGGGTTTCCAAAGGTTCTTGTTAGGACAAAAACAACAATAGCCAATCCCGCAAAAAGCATGGTATGGAAAGGTAAGATGTAGACAGTCATACCTGTAGCGGTAGGTAAAGGGACTACTTTCTGAAAAGGTTCTTGTTAGGAGATATTGTTAAACTTAGGATTTTTAGTTTTAGTTCTTGTGTATTATATATGCAGTTAACAACACTCATGTTAGGTGCTGTAGTCACAACATCACTTAAATTATTAAAGAGTTAAATGACAAAAATATCCTTCATTTAAATGTATTGTGAGTGTAACAACACCTAATATAAGTGTTGTTGATTGCACTTATTATTTCAAAACAGTCAATTGTGTTCTTTCTTGAGCTATGAAGATATGAAGCTTTAAAGATGATTCCAAGAACACCGAAAACAAAAAAATTAAAAAATTAAAAGAACTAATCTGTTACCTGCTAAGAAGGTAACTAATTGCATACAATGAATTGAAAATTAAAGTTGTACGTATTCTTACGTTCACAAAAAAGTGTGTTACACATCATGACAATTTTGTCAAAATTCGTTGTATTTTTGCACACTTTGACCAATATTTAAATATTATTCATCTATATGTGTCCTTTTTCTTAAGAACAGAAAAAATATATTTTTTTCGTACAATATCCTTCTAGATCATTCACCCACACACTAAATAATTAAATGTGCAATCCACTAATTGTCTTTTCTTATTCCCTCCTATTGATGTCGACATTTGTTATGATATAGTAAGTATGAAGATAAGTATAAAGATTTGCAGGATGATGGAGATAAGTAAATAGAATTGGTAGATTCCACAATTTATTATCTACTGAGTACAAGAATGAAGTGTACAAATTTAAAATAAGAAAATAATTTCGGGAACACTTTTGTCATTCGGTTCTTAACAAAACCTCGTTAATAATATTCTCTATCAAACACCTCATCTTGGAACACTTTTGTCATTGGGTTCTTAACAAGACTACCCAAATTTACAAATATCTTCTAATATAAGTAAAAGACTAAATGCATCAAATTTATTAAACGATCCTAATATTTTATTTAATAAAACAATTTTAATTGCTCAATTTTGACCATCCATTTAATCAAAATTGGAATTCTAATTTTGACTTTTCTTTTTCAAAATTAAATCAAAATTATTAGAGAAATTTTATATATGTCTTTTCTTAAACCTTAAAATAACATATTTATCAACAGAAATTTATAAATATCATATTTACTCTTTATAACATTTTAAAATATCATATTTGACCAAATTCTTAGTTTTATTATTTTAAAATATCTTATAATAATTTTATATTTTTATTATAACAAATAAATATTTATTAATTTGAACTTATTGTTCTAATTGTAACAATAATGATAAGTGATTTGTATTAAAAATACAGTCATGTCACTTCTTATCATCAAACCATGTTTCTGTTGTCACGTCTACTTTCAACCTTGCATCGACATTTCTATAGTTCTACCCCTAGTTTGGGTGTTGATGTCGTCTGTTGTTATTTTTTAAATTTTCATTTCACTCATGTTTTATAAATTGTAGATAAATCACGATTTTCGTAACTAATGACGGTGGTTAGTGACTGGAATCACTAATCATTTGGGAATGGGTGAATTGCAAAAATGGACCAAAGTCTAGAATCACAAACTAGAGATACTTATACAAGTGCAAATAGAGATATAAATGGAATCACAAATGGGTCTCATGGCCCAATCGCAAAATAGAGTTAGACGAATGAATTGCAAATTAAGTTGCAAAGCATAATCGCAATCCAGGTTGTAGCCCAAATCACAAATTTGGCCTGGGAAGTGTAACACCGTAAAACCAAGCCATTTTTAAAAAAAAAAACACGTTGCGGAAGCTTAATTAACAACTGTTCATACAGTACAAATAGTTACAAACATCAAATGTTTACATTCACCCAAATAACTGTTCTGGTGTTACACAAAAACTGGCTCGTTTCCTATTTAGTTCAAAATATATCAGAGCGGGGTCGAGCCTTCCTTCCACACTAACAACAACTCAAGAACCTGCAAAAGCAACAACTGAGGGGAATTAGCACAAAGCTAAGTGAGTAGAAGCTAAACACAAACGCAAACATCAA
>JAUEJL010139655.1:0-10848 GCA_032274825.1 Drosophyllum lusitanicum | reverse complement strand
GTTACTCAATTTAGTTTATATGAGGGGTAATTTAGTAATTTCAAAACACTTAAAATTTAAGAGTTTAAGCAAAATGCATAAATGCTTTATAATATAGTATAGATTTTTGAATAAGAAATTAATCCAAAATATGGTATTTTAATATTCTCACTTTCTCATACATCTTGTATTGACTAAAGGGCTTTTGACCTAGCAGTATCAAGTAGAGTGGGCAGGAAATACTGAAACCAAACAAAAAAACTAAACCAATGGTTTTGGTTTTCAAAGTTCCAAAACCTATTTTTTTTCGTTTACTTCGGTTTTATGTTTTAAACCGACCAAAAAACCAAATCGAAACAATGCAAAACCGAATTGAACCGTTATGTTAGGGTTTGTATTAGAGGGGGGAAATAGTAAATATATACGTCAAAAAAGTCAGACCCCCATTATCCATACCCTACCCGGCCATAGTTTCCTTCACCTCCCACAAATTATTTTAGATTTCCCCACATTCGTAAGATCAAGTAGCGACTCCCTCTTCGGACTTCCCACATCGCCCTTCGCCTACCCAATGTGATATCGGTTGAGTTCCCCCATGACACGTCTCCATCTTCTGAGTTCACCCGGTTGTGTTCATTTCTAATTTCATCGGTTATGTTAATTTCAAAGGGTTTTTCATATTAGAGTAGTGGGTGTACTCTCGGTATAGCATCGACATGTCCTATGTGGCATGCGGTACCGATTAGCACATGACCCCCATTGTTTGGTACCGAAAATTTGTGGTGATTCCTGGTATTTCAATACCGAAGGAGGGAGAGAGGATTGAAGAGAGAGGAAGAGAGAAAAAGGAAGAGATGATAGAGAAATAATTTTTAAATTTTTTTAAGTGTGTATAGTATGTAAAGTATGGATATTTTCTGAGTTGAATCATGAATGAAGTATGAATAATATGACGCTAATGTAACATTAATAAAAAACACGAGAGTGGAAACTCTCGTTACTCTAATGCTAAACACAAATTTGCCTATGTCTAAAACCCATCTTTATCATCATTAAATGCGATACATATGTGTGCCTTTGGATAACATCTATATTTTGGATTTATTTGAGCTTGAGTCTATTAAAATAAGAAATGCATCTACATAAGAATTTTGTAGCTGCTGGAATATATATCAACTTTAAACAGATTTTGTTGTTAGTCCCATATATATACATACATCAATTATGTTGGCAGCCTATATTCAAACCTAAATTTGTTGGCAAGCCATTTAGGCAAATGGGCTCATAAGCACATCTACTAAAACCATTTTTGAAAACCAAACAACTTTAAGACAAATCATAAACTGAAAACCCAAAATTATTGTTTTTCAAAAACCGATATTTTTGGTTTGGTTTTGTTTTATGCCAAAACCGAACCCAGTACACCCTGGTGTTCATAATAGGATTTAATAGCCTAGTATCAAGGTCGATATGTTTCACGTTCCATTCGTATCAACAACCTTGTTTTACCGATCAAGTATTCAAGTCAATAGGATTTAACAGCCTTCCGAATTTCAGTTTGTTAGCATGAAAAGGAGGGGACTTGTTATTGATCTTTTTAGACTATGCAGCAGTTGCAGCTCCGTGATACAATTGCATTCTCTCATAATCAAGTCTGGATTCGTTCAAGATACTTTTATTGCCGCTAAATTGAGCAAGTGTTATGCCAAATATGCTACGCATGTAGCCACATACAAGTTGTTCGATGAAATGCTTCAACCAACTGTGTATATATGGAACTCCATCCTGAAATGCTACTGTAGAGAGAAACTGTATGTTGAAACTCTTCAGCTCTTTTGCAACATGATTCCTGTTGAAAAACCTGACCAGGCTACTATATCGATTGCTTTAAACGCGTGTTCTGGATTCCAGGAGCTTAATTATGGTAAAATGATTCATGGGGTTGTCAAAAAGAACTATGAGATGGATTCTGATTTGTTCGTGGGGTCTGCTCTGATTGACATGTATTCAAAAGGTGGACTAATGGATGAATCTTTAAGAGTTTTCGATGAGTACCCAAAGCCAGATATTGTTATGTGGACTCATATTGTAACAGGATACCACCAGAATGGTGATTCAGAATTAGCATTAAGGTTCTTTTTAAGAATGTTAATGGAGGGGCATGTGAGTCCAGATTCAGTAACACTTGTTTGTGTTCTTTCTGCTTCTACAAAGTTACAAAATGTGATGACTGGGAGTTGCGTTCATGGATTTGTGATAAAAAAGGGCTTTGAAAATGGTCTCTCAGTTTGTAATGCTTTACTAAATTTCTATACAAAATCTGGTTGTGTTAATGCTGCAGCTATGTTATTTAGCAAAATGAAAGAGAGAGATGTCATTTCATGGGCTTCTATGGTTTCATGTTATGCTCATAACGGGCTGGGTGATGATGCGATTAATCTTTTCAATGAGATGATGTGTAAACAGGTTGAACCCAACTTAGTATCGGTTATAAGTGCTCTTCAAGCATGTGAGGCGACCTGTAACTTAGAAGAAGGCAAGAAAATTCATGAAATTGCTGCAAGAAAAGGGTTTGAGCTAGATGTTTTTATTTCTACAGCTTTAATCAACATGTACATGAACTGTTCTTTACCAGATGATGCTATTAAACTCTTCGAAAAAATGCCTAAAAAGGATGCAGTTTCTTGGATGGCTTTGTTGAGTGGATCTGTTCAAAATGGAATGGCATACAAATCAATGGAACTTTTCGTTAACATGTTGGCTGATGAAATCCAGCCAGATATCATTATTATGGTGAAAATGTTAACAGCTTGTTCAGAATTAGGTGTTTTTCCACACACTGCGTGCCTTCACAGTTACATCATCAAATCTGGATTTGAAAATGATCCGTTTATCGGGGCTTCACTGGTTGAATCTTACTCTAAATGTGGTAGTTTGGATAATGCCATTAAAGTATTCAATGTTATAAGCGATAAAGACGTTGTCATTTGGAGCTCCATGATTGCGGGTTATGGAATTCATGGGCAGGGGAGGGAAGCTCTGGAGTTATTCAATTACATGGTCAATATTTCAAGAACCAAACCGAACAGCGTAACATTTCTTTCAATTTTATCTGCGTGTAGTCATGCAGGCTTGATTAAAGAAGGTATGCAATTGTTCTATATCATGTTAAATGAGTATAAAATAACACCTGAATTAAATCATTATGCAATGATGGTCGATCTTTTTGGGCGTATGGGAGAACTTGATAAAGCGATTGGTGTTATTAATGATATGCATGTACCAGTCAGCCCTCAAGTTTGGGGGGCGTTACTTGGTGCTTGTAGGATTCATCATAACACAAAATTGGGAGAGATTGCCGCAAATAACCTGTTTTTGTCTGATTCCAGTCATGCGGGGTACTACATTCTGTTCTCAAATATGCATGCTGTCAATAGGGATTGGGATAATGTAGAGAAATTTAGAACAATAATTAATAGACATAATTTGCCTAAGATACATGGTCAAAGTGCAATTGAGGTTAAGAGTGAGGTTCATAGTTTCATGGCAAATGATAGATTTCACCCTCAAACTGAGACCATTCGGGGATTGCTTAGGTCACTGGAAACAATGATGAGGGAGGAAGGAAGGTTATGTTCTTGATGTGATTTCTCCGGTTAATGATATTTGAATACTTGGATTCTTAGAGGACAGAAATTTGTATGTGATGACTAATGTTTTGTTTTATGAGTATGAACCCTTTGCCTAACAAAAACTATCTCAATAGTTGACACTCGTGTTTTGTAAATGGTTATACAATGTTTCGTTTAGGCTTTTTGGAATTAACCTTGTTAACAAGAAAGACATGGTGGAATCATGCCACTTATTCACAAAAAAGTTGAACAGAAAAGGTGGCAAAAATAAAGTTACAAGCAAGAGATCTATGCAGCTTTCTCAAAAACAACTGAATGTCTATGTCACCAAGATTAACCTAGAAACCATCCTAGAAAACAAGAATAACCTCAACAAAAACATGAGATTCTGCATTTGAAGCACTCAGGACATATCATCAATCGACTTTCGGAACAGGTAAGCTTTTACAACCGAAAGATTTTCAGATGATTCAATTAAGTTGTGTTTCTGAAGAGACCTAAAATCCAACTTCAAAGACTTCAAATCTTTAAAAGGTGAACATCGATTCTTCAGCTCATATGGAAACAAAGAAAGAAGATGAACAACAGACCAGAAGAGTGTAAGTGATTTAGCATTATAAAGGGTGCAGAAAAATCTTACCAGATCATCAAACATAATCTTCTCCTTGTGCTTATAGCTGCAAACATCATACAAACCAATGACCACGGTCTCAAGAAGAGAAAGACCCTGCTGCAATGGTGTTTTGAACAATGGGAAACTAAACCCTTGATACTCAAAGAATCTGAGCTTTGGGGTTGTGAGCTCACAACAATCAAAACGCTCATAGCAGAACATTTTCAAATCCAAAAGTTGAAGAGCCTGCACATTCAAAGTTTTACCAATTGTGTTAACATGACAGTTGATCAATGTTAACTTCTCTAATACCGGAAAGCCTGAAAATGGATCGAGATCATTAATGATCACCCTTTTAAGATATAAAACAGTCAGGCTTTTATATGTTCCGGATCTTGATCTTGGTCCCAATAACGGGCATCCAACATATCTCTGGCTATGTAATTTCAAACTTGTTAAAGAATCGGGGGTTGATGTATGTGAGCAAACCGGCCAATTATCATCTGTAGTTGATGGAATCCGTGTTTCCAGTTCTTTGACACCATGTGAAAACGCATAATCGAAAATCTGCTTTAAGTTGTTGGCACTGCATATTCCACCACGAGTAAAGGTTAGTTTTTTCAACTTCACAGATTGATCACGAAGAGACAAAACCTTATTGACAAACTCATCGAAAACATGGAGATCATCAAATTGCAAATGATTAAAATCGAGAATAGGGATGGAAGTCCACAAAGATACCCATGATTTTGACAAAATCAATGTTTGAACAGCGTACTTGAGGTCAAGAGAAGACATAATGCAAAGCTGAAGTGATTCAGGCAACTTACTAAGTCTGTCCTCCAATATTGCTGCCCTCTTGTTCTTCACCTCTGTTTCTTGATGTATCTTTCTTGTTATAGACATGTTTGTGGGTCCGCAGATGTATGAAATTTATGGTTTCTATTGGTGTAAATCCACTCACCTTTCTTGAATATGGAATTCAAATCGTTATTAATTGAAGAATGAAGAAGGCTGGTTAGTTAGTGCGTTATATAAATGTAAAGAAGCCGGCACCTATCTAGGGATATGACTTATGTGGGAGGTTTCATAACCTTGGTCGCCAAGTATGTAGCTATTCATGGTTTCAGAAGCTTGTAGTTATTTAAATTACTTGCACCACAAGGTCCAACAAATCCACATGTAGAGAAATTGCTTCTCAAAAGTCTTTGGCTTGCCTATCCAATTTTCAAAATAATTGTGGTTTACAACTTTTCATAAAGCCCAAGCACAATTTAAGTGAAATAAAAAAACAAAGTTCGGTGTAAATTTCTTGCAACCAAAATCGCTTTAGGCGAATGTTATGATTTTTTTATTTATAATTATATTTGGGGCTAAATTGTACAGTATCTCTTGAAAGCATATTATTAAGCTGTTATATTGTTGTGCACCTGTGCTTGTGCGGTCGGATTAATCAAGTTTTGGGTTATTCGGAGTTTTTAGAGTAAATTTTGAAGTTTTATATATTTGTATAATTATAATTATTGTTGTAGATGGATGTATATCAAGAAGAAGATAATGAATTTCTTCCGAAAATTAAAAATGAAGAGATATCTTAAATACCTTTGTCTGTATGTTTGTGAGGTTCCATCTTAAAACCAATTAGCTATAAATGGAGTAACCTATAACCCTTATTAAACAGATTACAAAGTCAGTTTTTGTCTCAACATTGGCAAGGTTTGGTTTGCTTTTTATGATACGGACACATTAGTTAGATTTTTTTTTTCTTTCTTTTTAAACTGGGAGTTGATGTACTTGAAACAAGAAATCGAAATTAACACTATTTGATCACAAAAGAAAAAAAAAGTAGAAAAATGAAAAGATATTTGAAGTCCGCCTATTTACTTAGGCGTAACGGTATAATTGTTCGAGATTAAGTATTATTGTTGTTTAATCACAAAAGAAAAAGTGGGCATTGAAACTACAAGATCCATGTAAACTTTCTCAAAATGCCTAGAAAACTTGAATAACCTCGACCCCAATTATAGCGGATTTTGCAGTTTCCGCACTATGAATTTATTAAAATAAATGTAGCATCACGTTAGCTTTGAATTGAATGTAATCAAACCCATGTAAGTCAATCACCTTTTGCGTTAAGAAAGAAAAGAAATGATTATGTTAACGCCATAAAAGTATTCAATGTTATAAATGTAATTTGGAGCTCAAAGATTTATTTGTAATCAAGATGAGTTTGTTTCACATACTTGACTAAAACACACAGAAGAAGATGCATTTTCCCACCATATTCATCTTTACAAAATTTCAATCTTTCTATCCCTAAAAGAAATCAATTTCTAAGTAGTTACCAGTTGGCTTAATATCTACAGTCTCCAGTGACGCTACCGGTACATCTGGTGGTGTTGCACACCGGATCAACGCCCAATTCACGCTCTGAAAAAAGGGGTGCTGCTTAATCTCTGTTGCCCCTCTCCTATAAGCAAGCCGATGTTGCGGTTCTTTTACCAATAACCCCCTGATCAAATCCCTGGCTGCAAAACTAACCGAGGGTGATTCAGGAAACCTCAAAGGATGCCCAACAACATTGAACAAAGTTGCTCGGTTACTCGCCCCTTTGAACGGGGTTTTCCCGAACAAAAGCTCGTAAAGGAAAATCCCAAATGTCCACCAATCAACAGCACTCCCATGCCCTTCACCCTTGATGATCTCTGGTGCCAGATATTCATGGGTCCCGACAAACGACATTGATCGTGCATTTGTTGGCTCGGCAATCAGCTCAGGTAGTGGGATCATTTGGTTGTATATCTCTGTTTTGGGTCTTGACCTCTTTACTTTCTTTTGCTTGCTCATGAACCGGGGACCGAAACACGAGGGTTGGATGCAGGATGGCTGGACCAGGCATGATGACTCGATACAAGCAGGTTGGATACAGGAACTGGAGTTTTTTGGTTCCATGGTGGTGTTCATGGATCTAACCAGTTTTGGGTTCACAACACATTGCAAAGAGAGATCGAAATCCGAGAGCATTATGTGACCATCTTCCCTGACTAACACATTCTCCGGTTTAAGATCTCTGTAAATGATCCCAAGCATATGCAAGTACTCCAAAGCAAGGAGAACTTCTGCTACATAAAACCTACATAGAATTTGCAACAAAATAACCATTGATTATATAAGCTAGAGGTGGCTCGATAGGCAGACTACTGGTTGGCTATTGGGTTAAGCAGGTTTGGTCAAAACAAGTTATATGTCATAGATACAGGTTGGGTCAAAGTTGATTTGACAAAACATAATTTGTCTAAATTTCAATTCTTTTGTGACTAAAAAGTATGTCAAATATGGTTCCAAAAACTATGTTACTTCAATAATAAGCTAACTTTTAGAATAATATGATATAGAAGGTTTTACGCATTAAGAATACACTTTGGAAGATGTTCAGCGGGTTCATCTCAGTTGACCTGTTTCCTTTTTAAGCTGATTCATTATCTGATCGGTTAGAGATCAGCATAACCCAATCAACCCATTAACTAGTCGAAATTGCCATTTCTAATATAGCCAAAGGTACAAATAAAAGATCAAGATTGCTAACCTCGCTGCGTGCTCAGGAAAATACTTTTCAGGTTGTTTTTGGCGTACTGCATGCAAATCTCCGCCACTACAATACTCCATCACCAAACAAGACAACTTATCGGTGTCAAAATGTGCATATAAAGTGGGCAAAAAAGGGTGATCTAAAGACTGCAAGATTTCTCTTTCGGTCTGTGCCCTCAAGAGCTTATTCCTGCTTGCAAGAGAAGCTTTATCCATCACTTTCATGGCAAAGTAAGTTTGTGTACCAACCAGCTCAGAAAGATAAACACTTCCGATATCTCCACATCCCAATCTTTTCACCTGCCTAAAATGTTTTAACTCTAGCGTACCCGACTCGTTTTTTGATCTCACAACTTGAATAGCTTCCCATCTTGTATCGTTTTGCCTGTGGGGCTTGTGAATCGCACTATTGTAACTACTTGAGCTACCATCATCACTGACATCACTCCCGGTGCTTCCCCTATATATACTACTTGTTTTGTTGCTTTCATTATAGTCGAAAGATGCACTAGTTTGACCATTTTCACCGGCCTTTTCTACAGTACTTGCAAATTCACTAATTTCTGTGCTAGTAAAGCTTTCTTTGGCTTCTGTAAAGTGTGTATTTGAATATAAACTGTTTTGTGGGCTCAGGTGGAACCCAATCTGGCTAGGACAAGCGTCTGTCTTCATGCCAATCGGTTCTAGATTCTGGTTATGGAAGTAAGCCTTCACGGTTTCACCATGGGCCTCATTGGGTTCAGTGTGTTGCGGGTCAGCCTTTTCAGGTACCAAATCTTCTTTTGGAGTGTAATCATAACTAGTTTTGTAGGAAAGTCTTGAACTGTCAACCGAGTTTGTGGAAGTCTCTGCTACTAAATGTGCTGAAGATGGAGATTTTTCAGGTTTCGGAGATCGGTTCAAGGCTGACATGATTGTAGAGTTACCGCTAATTGGCAATGAACTAACCCCATCAATTAGGGAATCCATCTAAACCAATTCAACCACAATTGAATCAAACACAATCATCCCCTACAACAAAGCGACAAACTGTAATTTTCTTTAATATAAATCCAATGATAAATAAAAAAAAATCCAGCTAAACCCAATAATGATACAAATTTGGGGAAAAGTTAGAACACATTCATAAGTTGAACATTCGCTTAGTTCACTATTCAATTGAAAGAATCTAAGATACATTGTAGGGTTTTCTGCAAGAGATCGATTCAACAATAATTCTTTAAGCAAACCCTTGAAAATTAAACTACGTTGAAAGGTTAAAGAGCGTAATCAACAGACAAGGAATCGCCTACAAACAAAAATTAACAAATTCGTGTAGTACTCGGAAAATAAACTTGTATTATTAAGTGTGAATATGGAAACTGTTCATTCACAATTCCCATTTCAGTGAAAGTAGTGAAAATAAGATACGTACCTGATCAAAGATTCAAAACTGCTTATAGAAAATGAGAGTCTCCAGAATACTGATCTTAGTGCAACCGTCTCAGATCTTACCGAAACGAGAACAAGATCAAGAACCAGAAGCAGAATGTATTTCTATTAAAATTTGCTGAATCATTTGTATCTCTGTTCTCCGACTTCTCTCTCAATACACAAGAACTGGACGAGCAAAACCAAGGGGAGAAGACGAAGGTAATTATATATTTACACATTACCTCCCTAATCTTTCTCGTCATTTTAACAATCCCCAATTTGTGGAATCTTTTTTTTTCTTTCTAAGTTTTAACTCGTACTAAAAAACTATTTTCTATTCTCAAGGTGTTGTTGGTCACATACACATAATATGCACCTTAAAGACACTAGAACCTCTTTTTCCATCTTTTTATAGAAGATGTCGAG
Source organism: Drosophyllum lusitanicum (assembly GCA_032274825.1). Taxonomy (NCBI): domain Eukaryota; kingdom Viridiplantae; phylum Streptophyta; class Magnoliopsida; order Caryophyllales; family Drosophyllaceae; genus Drosophyllum; species Drosophyllum lusitanicum. The sequence continues at coordinate 1,197 of JAUEJL010139655.1, read as the reverse complement.
TGTTCGCTTCTAAATTATGCGAACTTTTACCTCCACACACATAATCCAAAAATCGTCAAACCTTGACCCTATGTTGTATGACTCTCTCCAATCTTTCACATCGTCGTTCTGACCATGCAAGACCTCCCATTATCGCCTACCTCCGATTTTGCTGCTTCGACATTGTTCTTTCGATCATGAAGGACCTCTGACGACTAGCCTAGCTCCGATTTCGTATATTTCATTATGATGCTTAGACATAGTTGTTCGATAACATATATGTTGATGCAATAGACGCACAAACGAGAGAATGTAAATGCAATAGATATAGGAGAGAATTTAGCTACATCTAAATACAACAGAGAAAAAATGAATGGTTAAAGATGTGCTCAAACCTTAGTTTGCATTTTACTTCTTTCTTTAGTTGTATTGTAGTTATCCATGAAACAAGTTTGGTGCATCTGAATTTGGTACATTTGTATCTTGGTGCGTCTGAATTTTGGTACTTCTGCATTTGCTCCATCTGAAATTTAGAGCCTTATAATAGAACTTCGGTGCATCAGAATTTTACAGCTTTTTGCATAGAATTTTGGTGCATATGAAATTTGCTACATCTTAATTTTACAGCTTCCTACAAAAAAATTTGGTGCATCTGAAATTTGTTGCATCTACATTTTATAACTTTAGCTTGCTAGTAATAGAAATGGCAATAGAGATGAAGCAGAACAGCAGAACAACCCTGATGCATATCTAGAAGCACTATTTTTTAAGCTACCTAAGTTTCAAGAACAGTGGACCGTTAAAATCAAGAGATTAGGGTGAGTCCATCCTATATATAACTTGGGTTCATGTATTTTACTTTTCAAATTTATTTATATATAAAATTGTCGTTTTAAAAAATTAAGTGGATTCACCGCCAAGAGTACATAGATCCACGCATGATTGGTGGTTGTCGAGGCCAACAAACAAATAACCCTTTAATTCTAGCACAAAAATAGCGTATAATGGTAAAGGGGTCGATTCCACGGAGACTGGTTCAATTTATATTTTCTATGCAACCCAAAAGTTTAGGTGATTTTGTAACAACAATAAAATAAAATAAAAAAGGGGGGTTTTGAGATTTTGTTTAATTAAAACTAGAACTTGACAAGTAAATAAAAATTGCAATTAAGCAAGATGGTTTAAATCAATGAGAGATGGATTGGTCAACATTGGTTT
>JAUEJL010139644.1:0-10848 GCA_032274825.1 Drosophyllum lusitanicum | reverse complement strand
ATATATATATATATATATATATATATATATATAAGTGTATGTATGAGAGATTCTATAGTAAATATTCATATATATATATACTATATATATTTCTGCAGAAGATGATAGTTTTACAAACTACAAATACACATATATATATATATATAGGTGATGAATCGACACCATCAAACCAATGTGTTGGTTCGATCACAACTACCAAACGGTTATATGCAACCGTCAAACAAAGTCGATGATGTGTCTCTTGACACATTTATTTTCATACGTAATACTACTAAATACATATAATAATATGTCTATTTTTTTAACAAATGACAATAATATTTACTTTCCAACTCCATATACGAGATTCCCTAATTGTTTCTTTTCAGACAATATCGGCTCCTACATTGAGACTTCTCATTCTGCGACTACGCAGGCAAGATCTCACCTTTTAAAAGAATCAAAAACTCAAAAAGCAAACTCTTCAATTTTAAACTCCTAATTATATTATGGTTGCTTTGATTATTTTTATCATTATGTTGATGAGTCGTTTAAGTAATAACATTTCTTCTTACGCATCCTTCTTTTTGTGTAGACTTGCTTGCTTTTGGTGATAGTTGTGACCGTCCTTTGCATTGTAATCATAATCCTTGCAGTTTGACCTTAAATTGTTAGGCGTTTGGGTTTAATCACATGTGGAGGTTGGAAGCAATGCAATGTGCTCCTTCGTTTCATTGTATCATAACATACTTCATACTTAAACATTAAATATATTCGTTAATTTGCAGGGATTCATTCCGTAAAATTGGTAGTCCTCAATTTGTCCATTCGTCCTTTTTGTTTTTATTTTTATTATGACATTCGTTTGATTTGTAACGTACATTGGTTTATTTGTATCCACAAAATCATTCCTTTGGCATTTGCTTCTTGCCCATACAGATGAGATTGCCTGCTAAAGTACTTGATATTCTAAATAAAAAAGAAAAATGATGTGTGTAACTAGAAGCACTTGTGATAGATGCTTTCACACTCACAAACAGTACTTAAATGAGTAAATGATGAGATGATTAACATACCCTTATTTTAAACTGTTTGTAAGTGTGGAAACATGTAAAATATGTGCTGCGTGCCAGAAAGTCAGAAACGTACATCCTACCGGATGATTTCCTATTTTGTTTTAAGGGAGCCTTTGGTTATTTTGTAAAATGTTGTTGCGGGTGTGTTAATTTGCTGAATACTCACTCAAGTTTTGGCTATTAATAACCTCACCGATGAAAAGGGGTAGGGGGAATGCTTCACTTCATCACATTGAATTACGGAGGCTTTTTTCCCATCACTTTGGTATTAAATAAAAGGATTAGTGTTTTACCACAATGACAAAAGTCATGCATGGCTCTCTCTGCACACCCACTTTGGCTTTGGTATGGAGCTCAGTAGCTCACATACTGCAGGACAAAAGTTAAATGCTTATGTTGGATTAAAAACACACACCTGTGTGAGTCTCTCTCTCTCTCTCTCTCTCTCTCCCCTATATATATATAGGGGAATTCAAACGAGAACTGTTTTTTCTACGAGATCTGCGAGAACTAATCTTGGACATTCAAGTGGTAAGTGGAATTCATGGATGAAGAGCGTGAGGGGATTGAGTGTGGTAAGGTGCATGTAAGGAATTCACGAGTGGGCAATCCAATTGAAGGAGGGGGAATTGGACGGCTAAGATTGGTTCTCGCAATTCTCGTACGAAAAACAGTTCTCGTTTGAACTTTTGCCTTGCTAATATTTATTCTTTTAAGATAAATTTCTTTATAATTGAAAGTCTCCGCCTAGAAACCGATTAATCACCGCCTAGGCCGATTAATCGCTTGAAGGTAGTCGACCGACTGTATACCGCTGAGCGATTTTTACAACCTTGTTTATTAGTAAAAATTAGTGTGTCCAATATAATCACAATAATCATATATTTTCCAATTTTAATTCAACTTTTTGGATAAAATGCTTTAAAAGGTTTTATGTATTAATAGTACACTTTAGAGATGACTTTCAACTCGTTTGACCAATTTAAATTATTTGCTTTATATCTAATTTATTTTATTTTACCTGGTTGTCCGTTTAGAAATATAACATTACACTGATCAACCAATTCGTAATTAAATGGGGTGGCTAAGCAAAATCATATTTCAGCCCTCATTCGTACATAGCTAATTGGAGACAATTGAATTATCAACATGGAAGGCATCACTTTTCAAGTACTACTGCCCATTAGAACTTCAACATTTATATTTTTCTTGAAGTTTGCATGTTGAAAAATACCTATTATCCCATCATTAGCCATACAATTAAGTTGATGGTGTTTATCTAATTATCTTCTTCCACTAGGTTCCTTCAGTTTTGGCTTAGTAACTTACTGAAAGTTGTTTAGAATGTTTAACAAATCGTCAAACAGTTGAACTTTCATGAGACATTAGAGGTTGTAATATTGATTCAGGATTTTGTTTGAAAAGGCTGTACTCCAGCATTTTTCTATTAATGGTAGGTGGCAAAAGGTGCGACTTTGGCTGTTGGGTAAATGGGTCAAACAACTTTGGCTGCTGGGTAAATGGGTCAAACGAGTAATAATATTACGAAAATATTACAATAAAACGATAATCTCATTTCCTTGAACAAATCGATTTCGGAGGTTTCAAGACCTTTGGGAACGTTTAGTTCAGGCTTTATTATTTAGAGATAAAATACTGCCCCTTATTTGTTGGGTAATGGGTCGCACTGCCACCTCTAATAATACTCTTGTTGTGATCAAAATTCTTGAGAAGTATATGACCTAAGAAATTAAAGTGCATCTTTGTTTATGAAATGGTGGGAGTTAAAACAAAAGGCGGTTATATTGTATGATTCAGGTGGCTTATCCACATTGTGCTACGTGCTTTGGACGTTGTTATCCCGGAGGATCTTCCCTTATCACAGATGGGAGTTACTTGTTTGAGGGACTCAATCGACTTTTGACAACATCTTCCTCCAGACATTTACCAAAAACAGTTCAAAATGCCGAGACAAAGACCGTATCAGAGAACGGTAATTCACCTGCAGTTGAAAATGGAGTAGTTGCTGATGCCAAAGAAACCGAGAATAGTAATGTGACCGAGGAAGACGACACGAACAACACGAGTTCACAAACTCAGGAAAAACAAAGTGAAGAATAGAATCCTCCCTGTCCTCGAAATGGTTATAGGTTCAAGCATCACAAATGCTATAAATATGGGTATTGTTTGTTGGTTTCTGAGGGAGTTGTTTTAGTAGGATCTAAGATATCAAGAAATTGTATCCAAAGATGGAACTGTCTAATATATTGAGTTGTATTTTGGCTGTGATTTTATTCATTGCTTTTAATATAGGTATAAAGAGGATATGTATGATTTTATAGCAGTTTATTACTTTATTTATTTATTATTTATTTCTTATTTTATATTAGAATGTGTAAGTTTGTTAAGTAAGTTATCACGGAGAATATTCCAACATCATGAGTTAAACCACAAAGATTACAAAATTAAAATTATTCTTATTTTGTAAATAAAAATAATTTTAAATGAAAAAAAAGTATATTTATAAATGGATACAATAAACTAGATGTATATATACCAGATGTAGGGAGCTGATTTGTACATTACATAATTTGTTCATACAAAATATGTATAAGTATTTAACAACACATGATACTAGTTGATAATATATAAATTATTGTATGTGAACAATTTTTATTGTGTACGAATCATTACATATGTTAGTTGCATCAAATGAATAGTACATACATCTAGTTCTTGTTTTCATTTGATTGGTTTTTCAATAACTTAATTATTTATAAAGAAGTGTTTTCTCTTGATATGTCTCTGTCATATTGTTACGAGAATATTAATTTTTAAGATAAGATTTACACACAATATCTTTAGAATTCAAATTTGACATATATCGAGGACAAAGTATACCCATCTACTATTCTTATATCCATGGATGAGATACATATAGACCAGAGAGTTCCATCCTATTAAGATTTGAGATAGTTTATAATATCGTTTTAGTATAATTTGTCTAATTTAAGAATCGTCTTCTATTTTCTAAATAATGTTTCACACACTTTTCTATTTCTTGAACTATACATAATTGATTTACTTATATGTTTCATGCATTTTTTTCTTGAAGTACTTAAATAATATTTAAATGGGCGGTTAACCAATTTGTTAATTTTTCTTTTTCTAAGTAATTTTTATTTTCAAATTATTTGAAGAAAGAAAGTTTTATGAAGGTGTATTGGGACTTTATGTAAAGTATAGGGGCTTAAGGTGTGAAAACTGAACTGAAATCTAAGTTTAAAAGGGCTATTAACCTAAAACTCTAAAACCCTCTTAAGTTTCAGCAAGCAGATTTTAGTTCGAGCATTCTAAGATCGTAAGTTTTCCGTTACCCTAATTTGTGTTAGATCACTTGTTGTTTTTCTGCTATTATGTTAGCTGATGCGTATGATGTTTTTGGTTTATAGCGCACGCAATTTTCTGAAATTCTCAGCAACTTATATGCGCTCCTTCATTATTTTTTCCCTCATTGATCGACTTTGGTTGCTTCTGGATTTATGGTTGAATGTGCAATTGGTAGCATGTTATATTTCAAATTAGTTTGGTAATTCTGAATTTGATTGAACAAATAGGATTTTGATGAATTGTTTCTTTTTTCCTCATTATCTGATGAAGTTTGCTTCTTCAATTGATGATTTTGATGGAAAATTATAGATTTTGAGTTTCATAGAATAATTAAACGAGTTATAATTTCAATATATGAACAAATCATACTGTTTCTCTGAAAATAAAGTAAAGAAGATCGTAAGTGTTTCAGATGCACAACTTCTAACAATCCTCCCATTGCGGACAATAATTGGTTATCCTAAAGTTTTAATCTTATGCTAATTATTTCAAGTCTTAAACAAATCATGATCGAAAACAATAAAAGAATGAAGAAGATTAGTTAACTCAAGGAGGAGCATGTGCTTTTGAAGGATTATTGTTCTTACATCGGCTTTAGTTAATTGGAAAATGCGTTCCTAATGTTAATTTTTAGTCTAAGGGGAAATGGGTTAGAAAGTTAAAGTTTTTTCTTCTTTTATTTATGCCATTTTTCCTTGAACTAAGCGATTATTTGTTTTATAAAATGCTATAATATAAAATTCCACGAAACAAAACCATCTTCTGAATATCTTTTTGATCCAGTGCTCTGTAAATGGCTTCTAATGCATCAGACAATGTTGGACAAAAGCCAAAGATACAAATATATTCAACACCAAGTAATGAAGTCACCCCCTTCTGGAGAGGTATCTCGCTTGCATGCTCACATATGCACACATGATTACATGTTTTAGTGAAGTTTGATGAAATCCAAATCTTGATTGTATTTGACAGAGAAATATGAAAGGGATGCTAAGAAATATTGGGACGTCTTCTACAAACACCATCAAGATCGAGTGGGTTGATTTTGCTTCCCTTTTATACCCAGGCTTCACTATTTCATGCACATAATGACAAACTGCTATTAGTTACCTTTATAAGTTAAGATTGCGACTTTCTTTGTCAGTTCTTCAAGGATCGACATTACCTGGATAAAGAATGGGGGCACTATTTTTCTGTGAGAGTACAAAGCATTTGCTTATCTCTTATATTTTTATTTTAATGATTATTTTGAGTAAAAGTTATTTGCTCTTTAAGACTGAGAAGTCTGAAATATCTCTTGCCATTGCAGGAGGAAAAGATCATTCTGGAGGTAAATGCTTCTATAATTTACAGGGTCACTGTTGCTCAAGAACTGTTACCATGCAAATTTTTATTGCAGTCTTAAGTATTTGTAATCTCAACTCATGTTTGGAATATATTTGCTTATATTGATTTTGCAGGTTGGATGTGGAGCAGGAAACACAATCTTTCCTTTAGCTGCAACATACCCCGGTATATATATCCATGCTTGTGACTTCTCACCTCGTGCTGTTGACTTAGTCAAGGTTGTTCTTTAATATTCTTTTTCTATAACTATGATTACATGCTACGAAGTTTTTACATTATCTACAATCGGCTGGTATCACTTACTTAGTACAGGCACACAAAGACTATCAAGAGTCAAAGATAAATGCATTCGCCTGTGATCTAACAAGTGATGACCTGACGAATCATATACCACCATCTTCTGTTGACATTGTAACAATGGTACTGCAATATTTACTTTTTAGAAGTTCTTGTTTCCGGGGTCAAAGTTAAGTTATTGACTGACCTTTTAAGTAGATATTTGTGTTATCTGCAGTGTCTCCCGAGAAGATGCCTCTGGTACTGCAAAACATTAAAAAGATTATGAAAGTAAGTGTTGATTATGTTTTTTTGTTCAATGATTATAATATTTACCTCCACTAGAACCAAACTCTAATAAATTGTTATCATATGCAGCCAAATGCATATGTGTTATTCCGAGACTATGCTACTGGAGATCTTGCTCAGGTTCGCATATATATTAGTCTATAAAACTATAAATATTTGTACATAAGTTATAAGTAATACATATGAGAGTTAAAATTGTTATAATTACTGCTCTTGATAAGTACTTTTATTGATGAATTGGTACAATCACCCAAAAGGAAAGGCTTACTTGTAAGGATCAGAAGATCAGCGAGAACTTTTTTGTCAGAGGTGACGGGACTGTAAGTTCAAATGGCATGTTACATTACAATTCTATAGCTTTTGATTTTTTGTTTATTCTTCCTGTAACTGTTATTTGTTGCACTTCATATCTCAGCGTGCATTCTACTTCTCTGAGGAATTCTTGAAATGTTTGTTTCAAGAAAATGGGTTCAGCACTGAAGAATGTGGTTTGTGTTGCAAACAAGTAGAAAATCGATCACGCGAGATTGTAATGAATCGGTAAGTGATCTTACATTAAAAGATAATGACAAGTACATGTCTATGTTTTTGCGTCTTTACTGCTTTGAGGATTTAGGCGTTGGGTCCAAGCAGCCTTTCGTCTAGATGATGATGATAGTGAGATCCATAAAATCATAAAGGAGCCAGAAGATGGATTTGATGTTGACATATCTGAAGGATTTGCTTTTGAAATGTTTGGCATTGCTTCATCAAGGGATGAGGTTAGATTTCACTTTGACTGCAAACTATTACCAGTCATATAAATTTTGATAAGATAAAAGTTCATATGCTGATCCATATGACTAAAAATCCATCCAATTCCCCATAGAACCATCTCTCCAATTTACGGTTGGATTTAGTGAATTGTTGGTCAAGTTATAGTTGGATTTAGAAAGGGTCAATTGCTTAAAAAGTACACCGATTGTGGGTCAATTTCTCTTTTGGGCAACCTACTTTGCTTTCACCCACAGAACCTTCTAAAAGTTCCAAAACTAAGGAAAATTTCAACCTTGACAAGTAACTGGTTTCTCAGTGCCAGTTAAAAAAAGTCATCATTTTCAAAAGGTAAGGTACTGCCTTGTCAGTATTCTCGACTTAGTAACCTATGTGGACTACCTTAAATTGGAAATTTGGAAACTTCGACTTTATCGGTGAAGAAAGGGCTGGTTACGTGAAATAGTAACTAGACCAAAGTCTGTTACTTTTTTTAATGCACTTGAGCGTTTCAGTAACTGTTGTTTCATTTCTCTGTGTAATTAAATAAATATTCCAATGTAACAGATTATGGAGTTCAAGTCACAAGACTGGAACTTTAAGATCAAACTACTTTCCAAAGAGTTCCAGCACACCTGCAAATCTACAGGTTTGATGTTATGGGAATCAGCTCGACTCATGGCCACTGTTCTTGCTTCGAACGAAACCATTGTTTCAGGTAAAAACGTTTTAGAGTTGGGATCCGGCTGTGGTGGAATATGTTCAATGATTGCCACCAAAACCGCACGCCTCGTGGTTCCCACAGACGGAGACCAGAAAGCACTTGAGCTTCTTAAAGAAAATATCACATCAAATCTTGATGAATCTTTACTATCAAAGCTACATATTAAGAAACTAAACTGGGGTGACAAAGAACATATAGAATCTGTCAAGAAACTAAGTGACAACAAGGGTTTTGATGTTATTATTGGGACTGATGTAACTTATGTTGCTGAAGCAACTATGCCATTGTTTCAAACTGCAAAAGAGTTGATTTCAGAAGATGGAGGTGATGAAGCAGGAACAAGACCAGCATTCATATTGTGCCATATCTTTCGTAGAGTTGACGAGGCATCTATACTTTCAGCCGCATCTTGTTTTGGTTTTCAGTTGGTTGATAGATGGCCAAACAACACGATTACTGAAAGCCCATTTCAAAGCATAATCAACAGTTGGTTTGAAGGTAGAATAAAAGAAGATGATATTGAAAATCCAGCATTAAACATCATGTACTTTCATGCCAAGTAAGTGATCACATTTTACATATTGTTGTTGTCTTTGATCTTTTTTCAAGAACTAGTTTTCTAAAAAGTTTGACAAAGATGATGAAATTTATATTCTTTCCAAATATGTAACGCGGGAATCTTTTGGTTCGATTAGTCTCTGTATGTAACAATACAGAGTTGTACCGGTACCATATTATCTTTATTATGGAAGGATCCTACACAAAACCCACTGGATTTTATGGTTCGAGTTCTGTTTTCCTTTTCCTTCCTTTTAGTTATCCATGCTTTTAAGGTTTTGTTAGCCGGTTGATCAATGAATAAACGCAATGCATTCAAAAGTTTTTAGTGGCAAATCCACATAAATTCTACACGCGGGACAAACTTTTAAAGAGTGGTTAATTACACATAGATGTATTAAACTTTGCCTCATTTTGTATTGTATATATCGATCTTGATGTATACGTTATACAAGTATACATTATGATCATGTATTTGGAGAATAATGATATGTTTACATGTGAAAACAAAATAATTCTTCTTGTATTTGTCTCTAAATACTTTATGTTCAAACTAATGTTTTGTTCATATGTGAACACAGTTTTCATATGGTTTTTCAAAAGTACGAGTAGACCTTCAAAACTTGGTTTCCCTCTCCTATGAATACCTTACCTCTCTCATTTAATTTTCAGTTTTTGTTCACTTTTATTTTTGGGATTTCAGCGATTTGTTCTCTCTCTCACACACAAATGTGCATATAGCATAAAATTTTTATTTTTCTTAATTTTGATCATTGGCGACGTGAGAAAATTTTGTTTATAAAGTCTGGTTTAATGTTGAGAAAGGGAGATGAGAGAGAATTATTTTATTTACTAATCATATCTTAAATAAAATCAAATTAATTAATATGAATCAATTTTTCGAATTCCTTTTAAATGTTAGGAATGGTTGTTATGGTTCTTGTTGAATAGATTGGTCGTTTGTGACTTGTGGATGAGACTGTTATACCAAAATCTCGGACTTGTTTAGTTTGGGTTTTATGCGGCTGCTGACAACACTTGTTCCAATGATTATGAAAAGGGGTTTATTTTATAAAATAGTAACAAAGTTTGAAAAGTGTTATTTTAAGGTCATCTATGAACTATTTCACAATGTAAAATAAAGGGGTGAGTGATCTTAGTAAAAAAATAATGTTAGATGTTTTCAATTGGTATTGATTTTTTTCTTAGAAGACTTTTGAATACGTTTTTTTCCCTGGTCAAACTAAAAAGACTAAACTACCCTTAACTTAATAATTTCTTCTTTTTCTATAAATTTTAATATTTTATAAAGAATATAAAAATAATTAGATTTATTATTTTTATTTTTATTAAATCTTCTTCCCCCTACATCTCTCTCCTTCACTATGCTATAAGACCACCCCCCCCTCTCTCTCTCTCTGTGTGTGTGTGACGACCACCCTTCCACCACCATCACCTGCAACAACTCCTGGCCACCCTAAACACAATCCTTCTCTGCCCTACTTTCTCTTACTCAGAAACCACCCCAATCCACCCCTAAATACCATCCGTCTCCTGCCGCCTTTCTCACAAACCACCTCCGAGACAACCCTCGAACACCTTTAGCGAGTTCTAAACCTATAGAAAACCCATCAATACACGCACCCTCACATAACACACACACAATCAAAACCCTAATACTAGATCAAAGAAAACCTGATATTTTAAAGAACAAACAAACGCTTGTTTGACCAGGAACAAATGGCGTAAGAAGTTTTGGGGAGTGTTGGTATTTAATTTATTTTTTAATATTTTTAGTAATTATTATTTAAGAAATTAAAAAATGAATAAAAAATAAGGGCAGAGATAGTTTCGTCTTTTTAGTTTGACCAGGAACAAAAGGCGTAAGAAGTTTTGTCATTTAGGGACCAAATATGTAAAAATAATGATTAGGAGTGTTGGCCTTAGGACCCTGCGAGGGGAAGCAACGCCTAGGACTAAGCATGGGTCGGTTTGGGCCAGTTTTGACCCCAAACCGAACCATAACCGATAATATCGGTTAAGTGTTTTTTCAAACCGATGGGTATCGGTTTATAATGAGGCGGTTATCGGTTTATGATAGCGGTTCGGTTTTTGTTATCAGTTTTATTGGTTAACCATTATATTAAGTTGGGCCAAATTTAATAGGCTTCATTATTTCAGAATATGAGCTTGGGTTATATTTTTAATTGTTTTGCGTATCACAAAATTGGGCTTAATAATTGATTATTTTCTATGATTTGTTAAGCTCATTATTTTTTATAACAAAAGTACAAAATGGTATCCTAGAGCAATATTTAATCCATAAATTTGGGCCTAATGCTACACACCTCTTGGCCTACACAAATTCACAACTTGTGAATTCATTTTTAATATATTTAATAGTCTCACATGAAAGAAACAATCAAGTGTTCATGG
>JAUEJL010139633.1:0-10848 GCA_032274825.1 Drosophyllum lusitanicum | reverse complement strand
TGCTTAAACTCTTAAATTTTAAGTGTTTTGAAATTACTAAATTACCCCTCATATAAACTAAATTGAGTAACTATTAGTATAGTTAACAAGATTCTTATATTCCATTTTAATAACTAAACTTTATATATTTAAGAACATTAAAGTCAATACAATTTTTTAAAAGTCAAGCCAATACAAATTAACTTAATTATTAAAAGATATTTTCATAACTTTTTCTTTTCAATTATGGAGCACAAAAAAGTAAAAGAAATGAAAAAAAAATAAAGAAAATAGATATGTCAATAAACGAAAATTATTCGTTATCATCATATTACATGAATACCATACTCCCTACGTCTTAAAAATGGACATGTTAACAAGTAGAAATTATTCGTTGCCGCCGCATTACGCAGGTATCATGCTAGTCCAAATAAAAACCTTCAAATGGTCAAGACATATTTTAATATAAATAAAAGACTAATTTGAATCAAATTTATTGTACGCTCTTAGCCCTTCATTTAATAAATCAATTTTATTTGTATAATCTCGACCATCAATTTTGATAAAAATTAAAATCCAATTATGACTTTTCTTGGTCAAAATTGGATTTAATTTTCACTTTGATCAGAATTAAACAAATTTAGAGAAATTTTCATACAAGTCACTCTTAAATATTAAGATATCGTATTTGTCCACCTAAATTTACAAATATCATATTTACCTTTTATAACATTTTAAAATATCATATTTAATCACATTATTAGGTTTGTAGTTTTAAAATATTATCTCAACATTTTAAATTCTTTTTAATTATAACCAATAATTACTTGACTTAATTGCCTCTAATTGTAAATCGATTTGTTTGTACAAAATAGCAATCACGTCTCTTCATATCGATACCACGTTTCTGTCGTTACGTCCGTCCTTCCCCTCGCATAGACGCTTCTACCCCTGGTCCAAATGTTGATGTCGTCTGTCGCATTTTTTAAAATTCTCATTTTTTAGGTTTTATAATTACTTAAAATATTTTTATTAATGTTTACTATTTATCATATTTTTAAACTAAGTTATATATTGCACGGACATTTAATTTAGTATATATAGAAAGAACCGACTTTGTTGCTAAATTGATTAAATGAATCGAATCGTGTTTTGGTTTAGTGTAACGTACCAAAAGGTCTTTACCCTGGCGTTACTAAGATACAATTAAGATGTCTCTCCCTCTTATAAGTTGAGTTTTCAAGTCTTATTATGACAATACGGTATTTTATATGAATGTTGTATATTTACCTTTCAAATAAAATATAAAAAACTATTAGAATACTCTAGTTTATTATAAAAAGAAATTGACGAAATTTAATGCTAAGAGTATTACATCATGATAGAAAATACTTTTATTAAACATATGATTGTTTAAAGTGTATTGATGTTCGCATACTGATTCCGCACCACTTCTAATCTATCTAATCTAAACCTTTAATATTTTATGAGTCTGTCGTTTTCTTATCGATTTTATTTTGGAGAGACTCCTCGGTAACAAGTAAGAGGGTAATTTTTGTGACAAAGAGAAAAGAAGGGGGGTGAAAGTAAAATAACTAAAACTTGAAATGAGACAACTCTCGCAGGAAGGCTTTGTGCTTCTCATTATTTGTCTCCATCTGGGAGATAAGAGTGGCAGAAAGTGCGGTGATTATAAATAACTAAGCTATAATTTTATTTTATTTTTTTAATTTTTTGTTGAACGAAATTAAGCTATAATAAAAGGAAAATAGTTTCGTACACAATAGTTTTTAGCTATATACAATAAGATACTAACAGTTATTGCACATGATACAAGTTGATGATATATAACATTATGTATGACTAATTTTTTTTTATAAAGATCACCTCCCATAATTAAAACCTATAATATCAAAATCTGTACAATATTTTTAACTAATGTGAGGTGTGGTTTTTATTTTATTTTCTTATTTTTCAAGGAAAAATAAACTAGTTATGGTAAGGAAATTTTTCGAAGTAGTTTTTAATAAACCAAACCAACTTACATAAATATTTCTTAATTACTTTTGTTTCTTATTTAGAGTTTTATATTATGTTTTTTATATCACTTTATACTTTTAAGCTATAACTACAGCTGCTTTATTAAATATCTTAATACAAGTGAAAGATTAAACTTCCATTTCTATATAAAGTTCCAACTACAACTTCTAAAAGTTTCAGATAGTTATACCAAACATACACATAATGTGAGTGGTGATTGATCTTATGCTTTTACAAAATTGCTTTCTTCATCACCCATTAATATTTAATATGAAAAAGTGACTCTTACACAACAAAAGTTATCATACACAACAACTTTATGCATTATTAAATTGTACAATGCGCATTAATTGCTTGTACCTTGTTGTATATGACCAAAAACTGTTGTGTACGAATCAGCTTCCATTAATATACCAACATTAGTTGATTCCAAATTTCCAAATTTAGAGCAATTCCTAGTTTCCTACTATACCCTCTTAAAATTTTAGGATTGGGTTACCATAATTAGACAACCCTAAATTCAACTTTCGCGTCTGTTCCAAATTAAATTTTGAGTTTTTTAAATTGTTCGAATCAAGTTGTTCAAGTTAAATAATTTTTTACTTCAATTCGAATAAAACCAAATTCACCTAACCTGGTAGATGTGTTTCAATTTTTATAGTTTAAACCAATTTAATCGAAAAACTTTATGATTTTAAATATCTAATTGGAGTTTGAACTTCTAAAGATGAGTTAGGAGAATATTTATAGCATTTTTAGTAGTCTCAAAAGTTAACATATTACTATTTATATGTCAGAAAAGAGAAATTAGAAACATAAATAAAGTAACAACACTTATATATACATATATATATATATATATTTGAGTTTCGAGTCAGTTGACGAATATTTTCATAGATTTGAAACTCGATTCAAAAACCAATATAAACTTTTGAATCGAGTGTGAAACCGATTTGAAAAACAAACAAACCAATTCAAATCGTATTATTCAAATTTGGTTCGGTTTAAATTTTGGTTTTCACGAATCAAATCCAAATATTAAATACCTCTATAATACATTAGTTAATTAAAAAAGATATAACTTTTTGGAAAAGGATGTGTGTTACTGGACAATATTAAGTACGGTCACACTCACATAATTGTTTAATAAAGAGTTTTGTCATCTCAGTATTTACTGATTAAAAAGTTATGTAAGTATGACAACACCAAACTTAAATTCTAGTAGCAACATATATATCATTTTCCAATAAAATTTTAAAATGTATCTCTACGTCATTAAAATACAATTTCGATCGTACATCAGTACATGTAGTTTATTAACTATAACTATTCCTCACGTGTGACGTGTATAAGTACCATTTAATTAATTAAAAGCTAATAAAAAATTAGCAGAGATTGTTCAAGTTACTAGCTTTTAAAATTAAAAAAACAAAAGCTCTTAAAAACTAGCCAACAAAATTTATAGTTTAATTAAGCTAGTCATGATAATGGAATAAAAGCACACACATGTAATCAACGATGACCTTTTTTTTTTGTTGTTGTATGGGTATAATTTACCTTTCATTTAATAGAAAATATTGTTATGTAAAAATTAACTTTCATTCACAAAATTATGATTATTGGTCAGCGTTTTGTGAAGGAAGTTAGAAGAAACTTTTCTAAACATAAAAAACATCATATATAATAACTAACTTTTCAACATTGCAAGTTAATTGGCAAAACTTGCCTCAAATTTGCCAAGATCATGTTTTTACACAAGGAAGATTCCTATAAAATTATGCAAGAAGATTTAGTTTGTCTTTGGCAACGGATTTATGGGGATTATAGAGGCTTGAGATTCTAGTTTTCAACTTTTCATAATCTCCAGCCCTTTAGCCTCGTTCGGGTGTTAAAATATTGACAGGGTTATTAGAAAACAATCCTCTATAATCCTCAAAATAAAAGTATTTCCAAGTAGCTTATAGATTGGACTTGGAATTATCAATTAATCAGCCCCAACTCCAGCACCAGCTAGTTTCGTCAAACACACCCTTATTTACTCAAATTTAAAATAGGTCTCTTCTATTTCATGGGTAGAAAATAGGATATGATCTATACACAACAAAATTTTATGAACTATTTTTCTCGTATTCGTATTTAAAAGCATTATTGTCTAAACAAATACTTTATATTATAAATAACAATTTTTTTTGTATACAAATCTTCGGTAATAAAGTAATAAAAATAGATCTCGTTTTTAAAATGTAAGTTGGCAAAACTAGGGGCCGGCAATTACGTCGATAGTACTCAGATTATGATTAGTATTTTATGCAAGTCAATAATATAACATTCAATTCAAAGGCTACACCTAACTTGGAGTCTTATAAGATAATAAAAATACTTTGCCATAAAAAAAAACCTTTACAACACATTAATTATAACCCCTCTTATGTTGCTTAAACCTTGTATGTATATATATTTATGTAATTTTCAAATGAGTAAATGTAAGTCTTATGAGAGGAAAACGGTTTGATACAGGGTCAAGAATAACAATATATATAACTTGAATAATTTTGTGGATTGTGTTCAATACACTTTTCGTAATCTGTAATTCGACCTTTTTGTCTGGGGTATCACGAATTCAGATATAGGATAATCCAAGAAACTTGATTTGAATTACAGGCTTTATTCAAATCCAAACACAGAATATCTTTGCTTTGTTTTTCGTTTATCAGAGACTATTTCGTCAGAATATCGATTTAGAAATCGTATTCTCCTTTCTCGTATTTCGAGTTTTCAGTATGTTTCGTATTTCCACCAAAAGCCGAACACCCCTATATATATGAATTCTCGACGGCGGTTACGGGGCGATGCCCCTCGGACCCAACCAGAGGCGCTGCCCCTTGGAACCCCTCCAGGGGCCAGCCCCCGCCTAACTTAGTTTATTCGAGTGTGCATTCAGCACCTCCAAACCGAATTATAACTAAGTTTGGAATCGGCTAGTCTCAAGTCAATCCCGATTATACAAAATGGCTTGATGACACTAAAATCATCAACAAGTCTATGGGTTTTTAACTTAAAATCAATCAGTTATAAGTGAATTAGCCTAAGATCCTTATCAAGCATATTACAAAGTCACATTTTGTCAAATATGAGATATTACTCAACACGTCCCCTTATGTGTGACGTTCTTTTTTTACCCGGGCCTAACACGTGGATACTCATGGCTTCCGTGGAGTCTGCGTGGCCTTTGACCAATCACGGGTGAACCTTACTATGATACCATGTAAGTTTGTAAGGTTCTAACTCAAAACCAATTAGTTATAAGTGAAGCAATCCAAAATCTTTATTAAGCATGTTATAAACTTATCTTTTATCCAATATACGTGAGAAATTACTCGACAGTAAAAACTCAAAAAGTAAGTAAATAATAGGAGTATATGTAAGAGATATAGACGTTATGGTGAATGGATGGTCGTTATCGTTGGATGAAAGCAATAAAGCATACAATTAACTAACGTCGTCTCTATTGTCTACTTCATCTTTCTCTACCTCTTCAAAATATCATTTGGATATGCATAAGTTATATGTCACATTAACATCTCCCTCTTCATGGACCACTTAAATGTTTCCTCTTTTTTTTCCAACTTGTTTTGATTTAATAATAGTACGTACTATTAGAATCATTTATGTTTGGTACTAATATTCTTGGACCTAGTTTCGTGGTTTCTTTTTATTTATTTATTTATTATTATTATTATTATTATTATTATCATCATCATCATCATCATCATCATTATTATTTAAGGATGACGTTTCTGTAAGACACCCATAAATATTCAACCATATTAACGCAACTCTTAGGATGAGTGTGTGTTCGCAGCTCAAAGAAAAAAGGTATTTACTTTCATTTATACCAGTTATGAAATAATTCCAACTCAGTTGTGTCTCACCTGCAAAAACTTACATACTCGTGGTCTTACCAATTCTTGGAGCACGTGAACTACTTTATGAGATTTGTATGTTTTATTCAATGCTTTTTGGATCCAAATTGGTGTAAATGTAAACTTGATACGGATTCGGCTAACCTAATAAGGGGCTTCAATACACAGCGAAAAAAACATATTATTTGCAATGGTCTATTCCATCGTTAATCTCATACTAGTCATGGATTTGCAACAAAAAGAATCTGTTGCTATTGTATGTCATTTAGGATGGAATTTAGCAACGGATTTCATTTTTTGCAATGAAAATTTGTTGTCTCTAAGCGACACAAAGAGCAACGGAAATGAGGTACTACAACATCACAATGTGGTTAGGGAGGCATGTGGTTCTCATTACAATGTTGTGATCTGGTGTGGTGTTGTGATACTCTTTTATTCTTTACCAACGAAACCGACTCCTAAACTTACACCCTATTCACTACAAAACTTACCCAAATACTTTAAGGATCATTTTAAATACCGGATACCGCTAGTTACTATGTCAAAATTCCTTTTAACTTTTAATATATATGATTTTTGAAGTTGCTTTGGCTGTTGGTTCAAATGCTAAGGAGCGATTATTTAGACTCTACGGTTGGTTAATTCGGACAAGGAACTGATTTTACATAATATTATTCCTATATTTATCTGAGTATGATTTTTAAAAATACCGTAATTTTTGTAGTTTTCTTATTATTTATGACATAACTCTATGTGAATTTTCGTCCAAAGAAAATAATAATAATAATAATAATAATAATAATTTTCGCCCATCCATGTGCCGCTAGGCTGTTGAAAACAACACCACCCTTCCCCCATGTAACCATCTGTGTACGACTTTCTAAGCCTGCTGTCATTTTACTATTTCAAATATATCTTTCCGGAATATCATTCAATTTGATTTCGTTTAATTAATTACAATCATACCTTCAGATCTGTTCATTTGACTATCATATATATGTGCATACACGTTGAAATAATAATAACTATTATTATCGTATTTATTTATTTTTAAGATCATTATAATTGCTTCATTGATTTACACATGAACCATAAAAGTTTTTAAGTACGGCATACATTTATATTTATGTAGCATTAATTTTAAATTATTGTCAATTGTTTATAAAGTTTAGTTTATCATAATATACTTAACTTTACACGTTTTGCTATTGTATTTAACTATTTATTAAATTTTTAAAGTTACCCTTTTAAGGTATTGTACTCTCAAAATTCACCTTTTAATATATGAATCCCTCAAACTTTATATATGTATTCAACTCAACATATTTTACTATTATGCATATCCAAGTTTTACATTGAAACATCAAATAGTAAGATTTAAAAGTTTAGTATGATAAAAAGTAAGTATGTATGAAAGTTTGATACATATAATAACAAAACGTGTAAATTAAATACTTTTTTGTAAACTAAATATAAACCCTTATTTATAAACATAATAATCATTTAAAAGATAAACATAAAACATCCAAGAGATCTAAACCCACATTCTAAGCGCGGCAAGTCACCTAGGCACGTGGCACACAACGTAAAACTTTTTCCTACAATTAAGTAGGTAGACTTAACAATAATTGTTGTGAAAATTCAAAATTGTGAATTGTATAATAATTAATGAAAACTAATTGATTATCATATATGAATGTATGGGAATGATAATAGGATATATATGGACGGATATTGACGATCTCAGTCTCATACCTTATTATAAAACCGTATTACACGCTAAACCCAAATCTGTCTCGTTAGATACCCGGTTACGAAAATTATTGGGTTAGCGGATATATCCGCGAGTATCAAGTATCCCTGGTTATGATCTTAGTGGATTTAAGTATACCAGATATCATTTTTGTTTCTCAAAACTTTGCATCAATCACATCAAAAAATAAGTTGGATTTTTTCAATAATATTAATCTCTAACAACATTAACAAGCTTAAAGTTTACTAAATGTGACATAAATACAATTATCCATATATAATTTTAAAATGTTTGAATTTTATAATAAACTAATTCAAACCATTACAAAAAATAGTAATAACAATATTATTAATGTTCAATTCTCTATTCTCTCAAGTAAGTGGTTTCACAAGTTTGAAATTTTTTCTAAGTAAATGTATTACAGTTGTAAAAATAAACAAACAAATAAAATCCAAATTAATAAATAAAAGATACATGTGATTAATTCTACGGTTTCTAATATCACATATATATATATACACCTCGTCACGAATATCATACACACAATCCAATTACAATAATCCTATATAATATTAAAATTTAATTTTAAAATATTAATATATTAGTAATAATAATTTTATAAATATTAATTATAAAAATAATATTTAAATTTTTTTAAAAATAATTCGATCTATTGTACGTTGAAGGTAGAAACAAAAAACATAATCGGACGCTGTAAATAATGACACCAAAATAGATGGAAATCATTTATATGGTCCATGCATGGGTGTGTTGCAGGTCTGGTTTCTGGCATTTCTTCTTCCTTCGGTATTTGTTTTCTTATTAACTCATTTCTTCTTCATGCGTTGTAGGGTTAGCTTTTTTTCGTCTACCGTCTGCCAATATTATATGTAAGCCAATAATTATATCAATGACATATATAATTTTTGTCCCATGTAAATATATATTTTTAGCACTGCAGTACGTACGTACTACTACATATTAATCATTATATAAGTTGTGTTCAATAAAGTTTATGTAAAAAACATAGTCTTAAAATTATAATATTCAATTACAGATGATTCAGTATACAATCATATGTGATTTGTAAAAGCATCACATGTGAATTATGAAAATACCACTCCACACAAAATTTTAAAATGCAATCTGGACGTACCATTGATGTCATTGATCCAAAGGCTAAAATTAGTCCCTTAGGTCTATGAATTAAGTATGAACTATATTGAACGTTCTTCTATTAAAAAAATAATTCGACATTTTCATCAAGGAAAAAAAATTCAGTAAAACCCGTATTATTAATAGTCTGCGAACAACTAATGAGTTGGATAATCAACCCTGACGGGTTTGAAAGCCAACGATTCCAATCAATCTCAACCTTTCTACTTCTATTTTTGATCCGTAAAAGAAATAGTTGCACGTTGTGTCTGTTAAAAACATCCTCACGAAGAATTGTGTGTTTGTCAAGGTCTTGTGCATGGATGTGTTTATTCCTCCACTTCCACACACCTCGAAATAAGGACATATATAGCTAACCTACTTTTACCACAATAACATCGTATCACTATTTCTTCAGTCACTCTTTCAGGTTTTAATGAACTAAGAAAGATCTATCTTTATGTTCCCTTGTCTTTCTCAAATTTTTAATTAAATATTTATGAGAGAGAAAGCAAAGTAGAGAGAGATAGAATGAATGAAAAGGAGAGAGAGAATAAAATGCGAAGAAAAAAGAAGCAATTTAGGTGTGAGAAGCCAAAGGAGTATCTTTCTAGCAGGTTATGTATATCATATGGTCTAGATTTTGCAAAATGTAGTTTTACATGTTGGATGATAGTCTTAAAGGTTTATATAACTAAATATTTGGTGTTTCTAAATATACATTTATTCATATTCCAAGAACATACTTTTAGAAAGTAAAAATCAAACATGTTCTTTAGACTTTCAATAATCTATACAAATTTGGTTTGTTTCTTATTTAACTTTACAAAAAGAGAAGGTAGAAAAGAGCATTTCAAACACTAACAAACACAAGTTATCATTAATATTATTTGTTGCAATATAACAGAAGTCAGAAGACTCTGTCTTGGTTCTGTGTGGGTGCACTCTGTTTGCATGTGTCACTCAAATTTTGGGGTTCATTTGACCCCAATCAGTTATCAAGGTAATAAAGGCAGGTCCTTTTCATCCAGCCATCCACATCCACTTGCCAAAAAACAACCAACAAAAACATATCAAATTCAAATAATTATACTTCTTGTTATTAATTTTATTCAAGGACTAAATGGTTTTTGTTTGCAATTATACTAATTTGTTGCTTCTTATGGAAAATTTGGTAATTTAGGGCGTACGGTTCGTTCTTTCATTAGCGCGATAAAGAATCAAAGTTCGATACATCTTCTTTTTAAAAAAAAAATAACGTAATATATAAATGTAAGACTGGATGGATATGTCTAACTTCTAATTTATTCATGGTTGATTATTTAATTTTTAAGAATGAAATAATATGACCATTGTTATGTAACAAGCTTATTGTCATGAACTCTAGCGATCCCACATTCCCACTCATGATATATGCCTATATGGGCCTATGAGGGTATGGGTTTTGGTTTGAAGCCTGTAAAACTTGGGCCCAGCTGGGCTAATCTCATACCTTGTAGATCTTACTCTCGAAGCACAATATGGCAATATGCACTTTAAAAGGGAGACACACAAATACACAATAAGTTAATGCAAATAGCCAAATAATTTCTTACAAGAGTGATTAACATACAACCAAAATGTGCAAATCCATAAGTACCACCAACACTTGGGCATTTTAATAAACACATATCAATGCATCTTTCAATCTTCTTTCAAAATCATACATTTCAAAAAGGGTTAAGCATGGGATTAAAAGAAGTAATAGATATTAAAAAAATCCAGTATGTAACTAAATAATAAGGGAAAAGGATTCATGCTGCTAGTAACACCTAACTTGAGTGTTGCTGCACTTACAAACTAGTTGTTGGAAAAAATAGGTTTACAAATATATCCTCTTTTGTTGACACACGAATTTACAACTTGTTTATATAATTGTATATATTAACATTAACATATGTGCACATATACATATATATATTCAATCAAATATATTCTAATCTATAATAAGCTTCATCA
>JAUEJL010139612.1:0-10849 GCA_032274825.1 Drosophyllum lusitanicum | reverse complement strand
AGGTTGGCCGGGCACGCGAGTAGTGAACCTTGGGTTATCTAGTGTGGGTTTAGACTCTACATTAAGATCACCTTATTGATATGATTTATGCGATTATGATGCGATATGATTTATGCGATTATGATGCGATATGATTTATGCGATGATGATGTGATTATATGCGGTACGATTATGATTATGTGCGAATGACCACCTGAAATGATTTTGCGGATATTTGACCCATTCGGTTCTATGTGGTTTTGCGGGTTATTGGGTACGGGTCAAATACACTAAGGGTGGGATATGGTATTTTATTTACATGTCATATTTCTACTTACGAATATATTTTATGGTTTTTTATTTCAACTCCTATGGACTCACTTAGCTTAAGCTGGCACTTGTTTCTTTTGAAATGTGTTTTGTACTCGCGCAAGTGACTTAGAAGTTGTGGTTTTGCGAGGAAGGTAGTAGTTTGTGGTTTGTCTTAGTATTTGGTATCAACAAACAATTCGGTTATGTAATCTATTTACAATTTAAATTGGTACTGATTTTTGAACGACTGCGGTCGTAACCCCGTGGTTTAACTATGAATGATCTTGAATCGCCTCTATGGTGAAAACAATTAATCTGGTTTATGATTTAAGCCTTCCGCTGCATTTTATTGCTTATATTTAAAAGTTTTCTTTATGGTGAAATTTTAAAAATCACGGTGTTACATTTAAGGGTAAAAAGGCAATATTCCACATTCTCTCATTCAAAGGATTTTAAAATCCCTCAATCTAGTGATGGAATTCACTTTTTCTCATTTGATGGATTCCAATTCCTTCAGATTTCCTCATTAAAGTGAACCAAACACATGAATCCTTAGGAATTGGATTCCAATTCCTTCAAAATCCCAAGGATTCCTGCGAACCAAACGTTACCTAAGTGTCTATCCATTGTCCGTATCTTATTTTAAAACTCTTCAACACTGTTTTACACCCATTAATAGCTTCTACAACTTACAAATAGTGTTGGACTGTCAAGAAGAAAACTCTAACAACGTTACTCCTTCAATTCAACACTTGTACTCTTACACACTTCACCATATATCACTAAATTCCAGCAACCACCGGGCTAGTAACTACCAACCTTCGCCCTCATCCTACTACAACGGCTATTAGGACCACAACCCGCCAAAATCCATCATCCCGTTCAAATTCGCAGTCATTGTCATCGCACAAATCTGTCAACACCTTCGTCGATTTTTGACGGAAATAATAACTCAAACAGAAGTTAGAAAGAAGGGAGAACACATCAAAGTCTAGACATAGTTGAGAATTAAATAGACGAGAGAGAAAAAAAAAGGGATGATGTGTAGCAAAAAGTCAGGTAAAATCCAATATCTCTTATGAGATGAATAAATCTCAAGTGTTATAGTTAAATGACTAAAAAACCTCTAAAAATATAATGATAAAATTGTCAATGGATAGAATAAATAATTATTGTTTTTAAGATTAGATAAATATAACTGTTCCATACAAATGAACTAAGTCAAAAACTCTGATGAACTAAAAATACTCAGTAAGATCCAAAACATGTTTTGCACATCCTACCCAACACTTAATAGAGCTCCCCACCTTTATTAATCATAAAAATAAAGACTACTATATATATATGCAGCTAACCACTTGATTTTAGGATATTGAATTCAAGTGAAAATTATTGAATTCCTCTCCAAAATTTCTTTTTGACTTTGAAAATACTCCATCATTCTTGTATGTAAGAATGAAATTTTAATTGAAAATAGTAAACCTTTAGTGTAAGAAGTAATTCATACTATAAATAAAAAAAATTTATAAAACTCAAACCTAATTTTATAAAGTTAATTAAAATATAACTTATCTGATCATACAACAAACTTAAAAAAATAAAATTTAAAAAAAAATCCTATTTTAAAATAAAAAAGAGGTCATATATATGTGATATTGTGATTCAATATGCGTCTCTTGCAGTAGGTAGTTCTTAAGCTCTTCTGTTCTCCAGCTATAATACATTAAAAATAACATAATTTTTTTTTTTGATACAATTAATAAATAATATCAAATAAAAAAGTTTAAAATTAATGGAATTTAAATGTGAATACCAACTTCGATATTGACATCAAATTAGAAATGTACGTTCATGCACCAAGAAGTTTCCCTTTGGGAGACCTATTAATCGATAATTTTAATAATATCATTTATTTAGATATATATATAATCACATACATGCATCCATATATATATATATATATATATATATATATGTTTTAGAAATAATATTATAAATAACATGATCTAGAAAGTCTTAGCGATGTGGTTTTCGTATGTGGTCTCTATATATTTGTTTTAGGTAACTTAATTAAGATACCATGAATCCAGGTCTTTATAGTTATCTTGATCTAAAGGGGTAGGTAGGTGAAAAAGAAATACTTTATATAATTAATGAAAAAGCCATTAATTTTCTTATTTTAGATTCATGTTGTAGTCTCAATCACTACTAAAGAAGAGTTATTCAAGCTTGGTAACAACTAAAATCAAATCAAGAAAACGGGTTTAAATAAAAGAGCCACTTAATTTTTTATAACAACTAAATTTAAATCAAGATCAGGGACCAGTTGTTTTATTAAAAACGGATTTAAATGTATTACACCCTATGATATACCTCAATGAATAGGTTCTTTTAAGGTGGAGTCACCAATCCAATTGTCCCCTTAAAATTAAGTTGCCATTCTATTACTTATTTTAATTTGAAGGCAGGAAGGTATAGCGCACACCTAATTTGTGAAGTTTGAAACCAGCTTTTATATAACAATATAGAATAATAAAATTTGTTTAGTAACAAAGATTGACGGTATAAATAATCAAAACATCCTTATATACAAGATACATTAGGGTCTCAAATTACTACTTAACAACAGTTAGTCAGAAAATGCGAACTTTATACTAAATGTTAACCACAACAACTATACATGTAACCTTCAAAGTTGAAGGGAGTGAAACATGCAATCTAAGACAAACTTCAAATATGAAATTTATAATTTTTTTTTAATTAGTTTTGTACAGGTCACATTTAATTGGTTCTCATGTTTTTGTATTTTATATAGGAAGAACAAAAAAAAATGATACCATAAGAAAGTACAAAAATCTTCATCAAACAAATATGACATTTTATTTTATTTTATTTTATTAATAGAAACACACCATAAAAAAACAAAATGCAAAGCTTTCAAGTACAATAGCCAATCAAATCACTAAATCACACCCATCTCTCCTCTCAACATTTTCTTTTTCTTGAGAAAAACATCTTCTTCTCCAATATTTGAAGAGATAAAACATATCAAATATATAAAAGAAAAATGATATATAAAATACAACCAAATAACTTCATGAGACCTTTCCCATGTAAAACAAGGATCTGTCTCATGAAAAGATAGATATAAAGAACTAAAGAGCTCTTTAAATTTTCACCATCAATCACCAATAGTCATGGCGGATTCGGGTGGTGTTTCAGAGGCAGAAGCTTCATCTTTCTTGATGAGACCCAAGAAATCACCAGCTCTCGAGGCTGCAGAAACTACCGTTTCAGCAATCCCTTCAAAAATTTGAGCTTTCACTCTTCCCCTTCTGGGAGGAAAAGCGGCGGTGGGTTTCTTCACTGGTGGTGTAGTAAAAGGGGCCGCCATGGATGGACCGACAAGAAAAGAGATCAAGAACAGATTTTCAGATTTGTGATTATGAGGAGAGTTTCAGCAGAGTGAAGGTGAAAAGCAGAGGAATTATACTAACTTAGAAAGGTTGTGATAAAGAAAGATCAAAGATGATCGGTAATTTGAAATATCAAGAAGATCAAGGTTGCTGATGAAAAACAGAGCATCTAGAGATCAAAAATAAATATTTAGATTTGTGATTAAGAGGAAAGTTTCAGCAGACTGATGGTGAAAAACAGAGGAATAATACTAACTTAGGAAGGTTGTGATAAAGAGGAGATCAAGTATAATCGATAATTTGAAACATCAAGAAGATCAATGTTGCAGAAGAAAAACAGAGTATCTAAGTTGATTAGTGATTATGAAAAATCAAGGAACTTTCTCTACCAAAAACAAGATAGAGAGGGTTATGGGAGTCATGGTAAAGAATTAGGGAATTTTTTTGGGTAATGAAGATAGGAGGCTTAAATCGCATAGTCTTGCTGCATTTTTATAGGCCAATTCAGGAGAGAGTTAATTTCACTGTTGGTACTTTTAGTATATATGGTATTTCATTTTAGTCCTTTAAGCTAAAATTTTATAATATTAGTTCTTTAAAAGAGTTTTTTGCACGTAATTAGTCCTTTGACTGTTAATTTTAACGGTGTTGTTATTAAATCTTTTAAAATACCTCATATACTTAAGGACCAACGGTGTAATTGACTCTTCAGGAGAGGAAGGAAATGAAGAAATGTAAAGTAAAGGGTCTGAACTGTAAAATTGCTCGCTTAAAAAAATATTATAAAAATGAGCTGGCTTGGATACATACATACTTCCGGTGCAAGAAAAAGGGTAATGACGACTCGACACTCTAAAGTCTCCGATTTCACTATTTCAGATGCTTTGTCTCCATATACTTTTCAGATGATTTGTCTCCATATACTTAAATTATCTACTTATTAAAAAACTTCCTTAAAATATTAGAAACATAAGATAAATTAGGCAACTAATTGTGGGTAAAAACTTTGGTTGTAGAGAATGGAAGTGAAGGGAAAAGGTAACGGAATAGTATAATGGATGCCTTTTTTAGTTTTACTAATTACTAACATAGCATCTGCGTAATACTACGGTGGGAAATAGTTTATGTTTTACATGTCATTTTAAAAAATGTAATGATATGTTATTCGCGTGATTCAATTTTACGAAAAAATTTTCTACATCAATATCTTCATTTTTTTTCAAATTTTCTTCTATTTACATCAATTATTTTATTAATTTTAAAAATAAATTTTAAAAGACATTAAAATAAGAAAAAAGATTAATATTTATGAAATAAGAAGAGAGAAGTTAATAAGCTTTTAAAAATTATGTTGATTTGATGGATAATTGTGTTTGTGTAAGATAGTATGTTAGTGTGGGAGAGTATATTTTAAATGAATACAAAGTTAAAATAAATTAGAAAAGAAAATGAAATGGTTAAATATTGAGTGAATGAGATTAATTTAGATAAAATGAAAGGTCAGGATTTTGTCTTGATTGAATTTTAAGAACTCTTAAAATTAAAGGGGAGAGAGAATGTTAAATTATTTATAAATCCCCACTTATCAGAACTTTTTTTTATTGGGTTTTGGAGAAGTTGAGCTATGCTCTCATATAAGCGTTCTAACCGTTTTTATGACCGTTTCATATACGATCATTCAAGATGTTTATACATAGCAACAATTTTATCTGTATTTCCTCTTCAGTCAACCAACCACTAGACTATCATGAAATAGTTATAAAATAATACAAATGTTGTTTGTGTTACCACCAATGAGGATTGAATCCGTGCCCATAACTAGCTTCCCTAAATCCCAATGGAGATAGTTTATGTTCTATGTAACTATAAAGTAATACAAGTTAAGTTAGCTTGAAATCTTAATCACATTGAGTTGTATTTTTAAATAAATGTGATGATAGTACTGTAGCTACATGCCTAAGAGTGTTGGGTGTGGTTGAAGCAAATCATCGACATGTCAGCATGGATAGGCAATTCCAAGGGGCACATCACCCTCGTGCCTTTGGTACCGAAATAATCTTTATTTTAGTTTAACCTCCTAAACTTTTTAATGGTTTAACATTAAGTTTAGTTCACATGTTGGTTTAATTAACTCCTTTAACTTATGATAGCACATATTACGTGTCCAGACTCACATAAATCTCTCCCCTACCAATACTCTCAATCTAGATCAGAAGATCAACTATATATATATGTATGTATGTGTGTTAGGATCAAGTCATTTACCACTATGCCAAAAGGAATTTCTGGTGGTCAAGGCACTACCTCTTTCTGCCTAGCTCGCCCATGAGTCGAATTATTTTGAAGATGTTGTCCAATACCAACATTCTCCCCCCAACATCTGCCGCAAATGCCTTAGACTCATGGGATTCTAACTCGTCATAACCTACGAGCGGATTTAGGAAGATGGCGGCCAATGACTCATCCAACTTCCCCCCAACATTTTTTTTGCATGTTGTGGGATTTGAATCCATGACCTTGCTCTGATACCAATTTTTAGGATCAAGACGCTTACCACCAGGCCAAAAGAAATTCCTGTTGGTTAAGGCGTTACTTCTTTCTTATATATTGAGTAGCCTAGCTCGCCCATAAGTCAAATTATTTCAGAGATGTTATCCCATACCAACAACGTGTATATGTGTTTATTTATGTTCTCTCTCCTCGCTCTATTCTTCATCACTGATTAATAAGTAGCAACAGATACAATGAAAGGTGATTTTTTCATGTATCTCTATTTGTGACCATGTAAATCACACAAGGTGATGATCGAACCACTACACACACTCTTTGTGTCTCTCTCTATCTATCTATATCTTTTTGATTGGATTTCTTCATTTTTTTTGTTCATCCAAATCCCGTTCTTCAATGGATTTAATATTCATGCATGTTGATGTCTAGATTCATTTCAATTCATATAATTGATTGTATTTTCGCTGAATATTCATATTTAACCAGAAATTGAAAAAAAAGTAAAACATAAATGAGTTAAAAGTAGTTTAATTTCCAAAGTTTGTAATGTATCTTGGTTTAACCTCTAAAGTTTTATATTATATTGTATAAACACTAATATTTGGTTTAATAATTAATTTAATCTCTTAAATTTTATTTGGTTTATGTTTTAAATCTTTTATTTACAATTAACATGTTATTACGGGTTAAAAGAATTAATTCAACACATAAACGAAACTTTAAAGTTGAACGTTTGAAAAAAATTAACAATTAAACTAAATTAGAGTGAAAATTTTAATTAAAGATTAAATCATTTTTAACCATATATTTTGTTAATTATCTCATCATTGAAGTTATTTATTTATTCATCTTTATATGTTTTCATTTATAGATATTTGGAGTAACATCTTTGTAATGGTGAAATGATCTGTACACAACAAGTTTTATCATAGATAACAATTAGTTGTTGTTTGAATTATCATACCCTTGAATATATGGATGAGAATAAAAGATAGTGGGGTTCTAGGGGCATAAAAGTCACAATTGTTGTGTGTGGCAAAAACTTGTGTACAAATCATCTCCTTTTGTAAAAACTTAAAACCTTAACTTCAACCTTTAATAGAAGAGAAATGATTTGTACATAACAAGTTTTTACCACACACAACAATTATGACTTTTAGACCTCTAACATTTCACTATCTTTTATTCTTATCCACATATTCAAAGATATAATAATCCAAACAACAACTAAATATTGTACATGACAAAAATTTGTTTTACACTATCATCTCCCTTAATAGAAGCAAAAGCCACCAACAAATTTTTATCAAACTTACCATTACTAGTAGTAGAAATAGTTTACACGTGTTGAAAAGGTGAAAAAAGGAATAATTTGTAAGCACCGACGAGAGTGAGTGGATAAGTGCGATAAACATAATTTTTCATATTGTGTTTAAACATAATTTTTCATGTTTTTTAATATAATAAGAGTGAGTTTTTTATTTTAAATTAATAATGGGTTTTTTGTAGGTTCTGTTTTTATATTTGTGATAAAATATAATAGATCATTTTTTATCAAACATGAGAGGATCTTAACCTCACTTGTCTCATTGGATGATAGCATTTGGGTTTACACACAGTTTTCCTTCTTTAAGTTCGTGTTTAATTAAATTAAATTAGTACTTTAAAAGATTAAATGTCCGTGTTATACACGAGTTGGTTTAAAATATGATAAATACTAAACATTAATAAAAAGGTATTAAATAATTATAAAACGGGAAAAACTAGAGTTTAAAAAAATGGAAACAAACAACGTCAATACCTAGACCATCGGTGGAAGCGTCAACGGGAGGACGAGGGCAAACGTGACGGCAAAAACCTGGTATTATGATACCTGACATGATTGTATTTCATGTACAAGTTATCGATAAGTATTTATTGATTATAATTTTAAAAAATTTATATTGATTTATAATATATTTTATAATGATAAAACTAAAATTTTTGTTATATATGATATTTTAAAATGTTATAAAGGAGAAATATGATATTTATAAATTAAGATAAATAAATACGATATTTTAAGATTTAAGAAAAGTATATATAAATTATCTCTAATACTTTTAATTCAAATCAAAAAATTTTGACTTTTAAAAATTAAAACTAAATTGAAAATTTAATTTAAATGGATGGTTAATATTTAAATTTACCAAAACGAATGAATAACATTGTCTAATAAAGATGATCTAACTTAGTTTTTTATTTATATTTAAAGATTTTTATTTGAGTAAATTACAAATTTGGTTTACATTGATTAAAATTATTAATTTGATCTCTATGGTTTATTTTTTACACATTTAGTCTCTTATGAGTGCCTCTCGAAATTTAACCCAATCAGAGCCCTCTTGTCTATCCTTACCTGCAGCTTTGAAGACTCTGGAATAGAATTTATTAGAGCTGCCAAGTGGATAGGTTCACTAATCACTTATGCAAATACGAACTTGACTTTTCACGAAACTATTATACTTTTAGTTCACGCTTATTTAGCCAACTACTAAATTTTTCTAGAAAAATGATATATCATTTTATTATTTCTTCCTACTTCGTCATACTACTTATCACAAAATGATATATGAAATTCACTAATTCTTTTTACTTATCTCCTCTATTGATTTTGACATTTGTATTGATATTATGAGTGAAATGATAAGTAGAAGGATATATTACCTCCCTATTTTCTAAATAATCATTTTGTCCATCTAGAGTTATACTAAGTAGAACTCTTAAAAAAGCAAAATAATCATTTAAAAAATATTAACAATGGGTAAATGTTGCATGAACAAAACTGTAAGAATTTCAAGTCGTGATTAACTAAACCTGTAAAATATAAATAGTAGGGCTTAGATGTATAATTTTAATAAAATTACATTAATGGTCTTTTAAACGGATACTTGTTTCATTGATGGTCATTTAGTTAATGGTCAGTTAACTGACGCCTTTAATTTTGTCTTATTCAAGGACAAAAAAGTCATTTAACACTTCGTTTAATAATTATAATATAATAAATAAGTAATCCTTAACGTGGTCTCTTACTCTCTAATCTCTCACACAAACATCCATGAAAGATGTTCTTCAATCGTATTTCAATGTTTATCACACCTTCAAAGATTTTAATCCAAAATCTAAAACAAAATTCTACATTAAAATTGATATGAACACTTATATAAATTACACTCATTCAAAATGTACAACAAATCACACACAGATTTTAAACCAACATTTAAAACAAAAACCCATATTCAAAATAGACAACGAATTTTGCACCCAGGTTTTACACATTCAAAACAACAACAAATCCGGTCAGTTTTAAAAAAATGAATTTTTTTCTCTTATCTTCAAATAAATTGCAAGAATATAAGGATAAACCTAAAAAAAACTGCATGAACAGAGGCTCAATTGAACAGATCTTCATCATTTTCTTCTTCAACTCACATCTTGCAACCCTAAATTCACATCGTGTGTAACAACTCATCCCAGTGGATAAAAAGATACAAGTTGAATCACCATATAAGTTTAAAATCGTGGGCTACCAAACTTCCACCATGGTTGTAAGTTAATTTCGATGTTATTAGGCTAGCACACGACTTTGAATTATAGGGTGTTATAGATAGTATCAAAAGCATTGCCCCTTAGTTTGTAGTGAGTATGAGACTGATGCAGGTCTTGTGGTTTGGATTCTGGGTATGTTAACTTGACGACGATGTCATGTGTTTTAGTGGGGGAGATTGTAACAATTCGACCCACATTGATAGAAGGATAAAAGTTAATCACCTTATAAATTCAAAATCATTGGCTACCAATACTGTCCACAAATGTTTTAAATTGATTTTGAAATTATTGGGGAAGATCCTGACTTAAGGGACTGTGGGATATTACATCGTGAGACTGATCCATGACTAGGTTTTTGCTTTTATTTTGAAGATTCTATTTCACATCCATCACTAGGGTTTTGATTTCCATTTCTAAACACCTTGTTCTTCATTTCATCACCATAGAGTTGAAGATGTTGATGAAGAGAGAGTTCGGAAACACCTGTGGGAACGTTTGTTTCGTAAAGGTGGAGCAGACCGTGAGACGGAGCAGATTAGGTGTTTGCCCCGAGAGGGGGTGGAGTAGACAGTGAGGTGGCCGGCAATGGTATGGGGTGTGGGGGAGAGTGGAGTATCAAGAGAGGGAGAGAGACTTGTCTAATTTTGTGGGTTCGTATAGGTTTTCGGGTGTAAGGAAGATAGATTTAGTTAATTATTTATTATTTATTTAAGTTACGATAAAATGGCAGTTTTGTCCCCTTATAAGTTAATGTTAACGGACAAAATAAACAAATAAACCTCCCTTAACATAAAAGATAATTAATAAAACAAGTACCAATATAATTTTATGTGGTTTGTTCAATATAGTTATAATTTAAATCATAGTCCTGAGGGACAATTTTTAGCCATTAGATTTCAAGATTCAATGGTCCAGATTCATTTTTAGATAATAATCAAAATTGATATATTTGTACGTATGAGGGAGGACATTTCTGACTTTTTGTCTATTGGTCTCCACTTTCTCTCTCCTCTAATTTATTTAAAATTAATTATCTCACAAACCGT
>JAUEJL010139601.1:0-10849 GCA_032274825.1 Drosophyllum lusitanicum | reverse complement strand
GTACTACACCACCAGATCATCACCTTAATTAGCATCATACTCTTATCACACAACTTATTACGTAGTGCATGTAGTAATTACACCTTACCATACAAAATTATAGGACCACCTATCTTATAACAGACTAATCAAATATTAATAAAAAATCATCACATAGGTTTCCGCCCGTGATACTTTCCTCCCCTCCCATTAACCACAACGTGATAAAGGGAGGATTACACATTTACACCCATCATGGTGACTATATGACTTCATCACCGACACCACTTTGACTGGTCTAATAAAATACTGTTATTTTAACGGTAGAAGACACGTACATACTAATCTTCTTCTAAATCTAATACTGAGTTTAAACTTTAAAGTTCAAAATAATAAACAATAAAATAATAAAATATCGAATAAACAAATAAACAAATAAATAAATAAATAAAAGTTTATATTTTTAGCTAAAAAAGGAATCGTTAAAGTTATAACGCATGGGCGGCAGTGATGTTTTGGTTCTATATTCAGCTCTGAAAGTTTCAAGTTTAAAATCAATTGAAACGAAGAATCTCGTTTTTGGAGGGATAATACCAAGGAAGGCCCGTCCGCCCGCCAGCTATCACCATCGCCGTCGTCAATCTCCACCAATGTCCTTCACTTCCAGGTCCTCCGTCTCCCCCTTCCGCTCCAGAAAGTCATCGGAACCACCTGATGCTGCTCGTCGCGCTAAGCCACAGATTTCTCCGGCCACTCCGCCGATTTCCTCAACCAAACGTCCAGTTGCAACCAAGCACAAAGAAAACGTTACCGTCACCGTCCGGCTTCGTCCCCTCAAGTACGTTCACTTCATTTCCGTTTCAAGTATAAAAGGATACGTTTTCTATTTTCAACAAAAAAAAAAAAAGTTTTTTCTGTCCAACAGTTCAAGGGAACTTGGCAAAGGGGACGAGATTGCATGGTTCGCTGATGGAGATTATTCGATTCAGAACGAGTTCAATCCATCCAATGCTTATGGCTTCGGTTAGTTTAGCTGATACCTATTTCAATTTCTGCCAAAATATAATAATAACCAAAAGTGTCCTTTTGCACGTTTCATAAATCGAATCTTCTTAAGTTCTTATGCTGTAGTTATGCATTTTGAGTTTTTTTCATCTTTGGTGAACAAGGGTCAAACAACCCCCGACGCCCTTGCTACAACGACGAACTCCCATTACATATTTACTTATAGCTATTCTGTTTTGCGTCTTTGTTAGTTTGTTACATAAAAGTATAAAACCATCGTTGCCTTAAGTAACTTAAAATAGCGTAAAAAGCTATAGCTAATATCAATCATCTTGACATCTTCATTGTATCATCATACTCGACTGATTAAGTTACTCAAAAGTTGCCACTTTTTGTGCAATTCATTAATGATTAACGAGAATCTCTAGTTTGTCATAAGTAGTTGCTAGTAACATCTTTATAGCTGTCGCTAGAATATGTTGTATGTAAAGATTGATGTCATCAATATAGTTATATTTATCATCCCCATAATTCTGTCAATTTATTCTAAGGGGGGTGTTTGGGGTTGCTTATTAAAACATCTTATCTGCTTATCACATATTTTTAAAAGCAGATACGCACGTTTGAGTGATTGGATGAAGAAACTGCTTATGCTTATCTGCTTTTCTAGCGTGAAATTAGTTCTTTTCAACAAGCAGTTTGAAGTTGTTTATTTCAAAATTCAAATTGACTATTTTTTGGTGGATCTGTGGATACAAAATTATAAGCTTACAGTTAAGGTAAAATAAGTTGTTTCCAATTAGCTGACTATCTACTTCTGTTTATAAGCATAAAGCTTAAGCTGTTTAAAACTTTAATAAGCAGTCTCGAACATCCCGTAAGAAGCCAGCAGTCCTCCAAAGAGCCTCATCTTAGTCATTTCTGTCAGAAATTTGAAACCACTTCAAGTCTTCTTTTGCTTCTGCATATCTATTTTCAAAAGATTCTTATGTAGGCAGCTTGTACATTGCTACAACTCTTCTATCATAGCACAATTCATGTCACAATAAGGCATAGTTTTCACACACTGACAAGGAAGAAATACTCCTAATACAACTTCGTTCCAAGCATGTTCATTTCCAAACTCTCTTCTATGGGCACTACTTCTAATTTTCTACAACATTAAACTCTTACTGCAGACAGAGTGTTTGGACCTGCAACAACTACACGACATGTTTATGACGTTGCAGCTCAGCATGTTGTGAATGGTGCCATGGAAGGAATTAATGGTAAATGTTCCTTTTCTTTTCTCAAACTATTCCAAATGAATCATCTTTTACAGTTTGTCACGAAGAGGCTAGCACTTTCATTGAATAAATTGAACACTGGTTAATTACATTTTTGAGTTCTCATGAGCCATAGGAGGTTTGGAGCATATAATTTCTCCATAACCGAAGCTTACAGATTTGCCACATCTAATCAAATTGCTTTATTTCCTTCAAAAAGGCTAAATTTTTGATTATCATCTATACAAAACTAATTGGTCATGGCATTCTAAAATGATATATATTGTTTTCTGATATTCTTAAAAGTGGCAAGTACCTCCTTATTATCTCTCTCACTCATTATTTAAAGTAAGTATATGTTGGTGCTTCCTTCACATACCGCCTATTGACCATGGTAACAAGCAGCGATTATCTAATTACACTACTTGCATACGCAGTTCAATGTCCTTGTTGACGCTTTGTCTTATTATTATGCAGGTACAGTATTTGCGTATGGTGTGACTAGCAGTGGGAAGACTCATACGATGCATGTATGCCACTTCAACGATTCTTTGTTTTCTGTCTTTTGCTTTGCCCTTTTAAATAATAGTGACAGGATACACGGAGGAAAATCAACCTAATTACATATGCATTTTATATCAATATGTTTCCTAGCTGCTGTTGATGTTTCCTATTGAATATGCAAAGTATATGTGTCGATAATTGGTGTTTTTAAGTTATGATTTCTGTTTCATTTGACAAGCATTCATACATATGTGTCGATAATTACATATGTGTATGCCAAGTAATATTAGACTGGTTGAGTGGTTAGTAATAAGACTCCAAAGAACATTCTAATTATCAAGGCTCTCTTTGTACTTGTAAGCTTATTAGTGTTCTTAACAGTGCTTAGTCTGTGCTGCTCAAGTTTTATACAATCCTCTCATGCTGCTAGCAATATTTGGCTTGCAATTAGATATGAATGGAGTCACTAATAAAAATCTATTACGCATTTACATGTTTAGGGTGAACAAAAGTCACCTGGTATTATTCCTTTGGCTGTGAAGGATGTGTTTGGAATCATACAAGAGGTATATGCTAATTATCACTTCAATAATTTCTTTTTTTGAATCGACACTCTGATTGTAAGACTTGGGAGGGACATTTTTGTTTCACTGATGTACTCTGAAAAAACTGTATTGCATCAGACACCTGGACGGGAGTTTCTGCTTCGCGTATCTTATCTGGAGATCTATAACGAGGTCTGCACCTTTTATTATACCTTTGTATCTCTGAATTTTACGTAATTTATATTAGTGTAAGACCACCAAGGAGCGCCTTGTTTGTTAACACCCAATACTGCTATCAATACCCTAATATATAATTTCTTTTTGAAGCTACACTTAAGTCTTCGTTTCTGATTCTTAATGAAACAGCACATGTTCATCCTCTATGACCAATTGGTGTCTTTGATTATTCTGGAACATTGTATATCCATGAAAAGTTCAAATTTTTACTTAAATATTTCTTTTGATGCAATCTCTACATAACTGAGAACTAGTTCTATCCTACAGAGTGGTCACAATTGTGTAATCTTGCAGATTGTTTATGACATAACGTCGTCAATTTGGGGTTTATCATGTCATTATACTGTATGAATATGATGCCCTTTCCTTTCTCTAGGTCATAAATGACTTGCTTAATCCAACAGGGCAGAACTTAAGAATCCGAGAAGATAGCCAGGTACATATGTTAAAAAATCATGTTGCTCCATGCTTATTTTCTTCATCATCTATTTTTTAGACCTCAAAAGAAAGTCACTTTGTTTAAATTTCTTGAGGTTTATAAATCTTTTGTTGTTATCATTTGGGATCTGCAAGGGAACTTATGTTGAGGGTATCAAGGAGGAAGTTGTTCTGTCACCTGCTCATGCTCTTTCACTAATAGCATCTGGGGAAGGTATGTTGGTTTCTACTTTTATTCAGTCATTTAAAAACTTTTTAAGAAAAATAGTACCTTAAAGCAAGAAAAATATGAAAATTGTTTCTGTATGTTGTCATTAAAATGTTTTTTGTTTGACTAACTATGCTGCATATGATCTTCCATGAATACATGCATGCATGATCTACATTCGAGATGTTGATTTTCTTTTTTATGTTTATTCTTTATATGGCTCTGTAGCACATAGGCATGTTGGATCAAACAACTTCAATTTACTCAGCAGTCGTAGCCATACTATATTTACCCTGGTAATTACATTCTTGTGTATTTATCTTTAGGTCTTATTAAAGTTTCATTTTTTCCGGCTCAACCATACACTTGTTTTCATCGTGATTAATAGAAGATCTTTTTGAATAAGAATCTTATAAGTTTAGTGTCTAACTGTCTATCTGTCTACCAGATGATTGAAAGCAGCCCATGTGGGGAAAATCACGAAGAGGAAGTAACTTTGTCACAGCTGGTATTGAAACTAATTATCTTCATTTTCTTTGTGGGCTACATATATACATTAAACCATGTTTATTTATTTGATGTGCTTCAGTTCTTATGCATCAGCAATATTAATTAATCACTCTTTTTCTTGCTTGTAGCATTTAATTGACCTGGCAGGATCTGAGAGCTCTAAGACTGAGACTACTGGGATAAGGAGAAAAGAGGGCTCATACATAAATAAAAGCTTGCTTACTCTTGGCACGGTAAGATTAGTTATTGTCTTTCTGACGTTTAACTTAACTTTACATTATGTTGCTAATGTATTGATGATTGATCATATTAATATGCTCAACTTGTCATGGGTCTTATGGCATCGGATAAAGTTATTTTTCTTCCGGTTGAATTGGCGTGTAACCAGTTGTCAGTTGTTTACTTGCGATATTCCAGGTGATATCAAAACTAACAGATGGTAAGGCTGCTCACATTCCTTATCGAGATTCAAAGCTTACACGACTCCTACAATCTTCTCTTAGTGGTCATGGTCGAGTTTCTGTAAGTTGAAAGGTTTCTTGTAGTAGCTTTTCTCAACAAACATTAAAGCTGTGTTTTACACAATTTAGATTAGCTCTTGTAAAATGTCAATCACACGACAGTGTTGTTAATAGAAAACCACAGGTACTATAATATTGAACATATTTGGCATCTTTTGAACCTTTATGCAGCTTATATGCACTGTTACTCCTGCCTCTAGCAATACAGAGGAAACACACAATACTCTGAAGTTTGCACATCGTAGTAAACATGTGGAAATAAAGGCTTCTCAGAATAAGGTGATACTGGATCAATCCTTCATGACTTTTTGCAGGGAAATTTCTGGTCCTAGCATTCTTACCTCTTGATGCTCTTATTCTAGATTCTTGATGAGAAATCACTTATCAAGAAGTACCAGAAGGAAATTTCCAGTTTAAAACAAGAGCTTCAGCAATTAAAACGTGGTATGATGGAGAACTCGTACATGATGGCACCAAACCAGGAGGATCTGGTTAACATGAAACTTCAGGTATGTACAATGCAGCAGTACATTTAAAAAAAAATTACTAATAGTTAATGTGAGTTGTGTAGTCAGGTGCTTGTAACTTTTAATATTTGGCAGTTGGAAGCTGGACAGGTCAAATTACAGTCAAGATTAGAGGAGGAAGAACAGGCCAAAGCGGCCTTGATGGGAAGGATTCAAAGATTGACTAAATTAATTTTGGTCTCTACAAAGAACACAATGGCACCAAATATATCTGGAAATCCAGACCACCGAAGGAGGCATTCCTTTGGTGAAGATGAAGTATGTGATACATCATTCGGTGAATTAAGTACATTATGTTGTATCAAACATGCATTTAATAAAGTTTAAATGGGTTTCACTTCCAACAGCTAGCATACTTGCCAGAGAAAAAACGAGGGATTTTTTCTGATGATGATGCTGGAAGCTTCGATTCTGAGGTGTCAGGACAGGGGAAGTCTGATCTGGCAAATCTTGATGAGCTGGTCAAAGATTACAGAAAGAATCGAAGAAAAGGAATGCTTGGGTGGTTTAAACTAAAAGTATGTTTTTGTAGTAATACTTATCATTTAAAAAAAAGACACGGTCTTGCTATTTTCATGCTGGGAGATGCTAGTTGATGTTTATATATTCATACAAGATATATAAAATAACGAGTTTTCTTTGCAGAAGCCTGACCATTTATCTGGTTTATCACCTCATACTGATCATGAAAGCTCCACAAGTGATTCACCTACATCATCAAAATCATCAAAAACTAGAGTTGTATTTAGTGATTTGAGAGATGGAATGAGAAATTCAGCTGGAAGAAGAGGGGATGACATGGCTGTTGCTGATTCGCTTCTGCAAAGAACACAAGCTGGTGAATTGTTTAGTGCAACTACAGGAAGTCGACATCTACCTCCTGTAAGAAAAACGTTTGTACTTTAATAGTTCAACTCATCATGTCTATAAAATAATAGAAAAAGAAACATTAATCCTCTACCATTTAAAATTGATCTGAGCAATGAGAGTGCCTAAATTTCAGACAGGAACTACTATTACTGACCAAATGGACCTTATACGCGAGCAAGTGAAAATGTTATCTGGTGAGGTGGCACTTTGCAGTAGCTCTTTGAAGAGACTTGCAGAACAAGCAGCTAATAGACCTGAAGATTTGCAGCTGCAGGTTCCCTATTTTCAATGCATGAGTTTTACCTTGCGTTGAAATTTTTGAGTATAATGTTAGTGTGACCTTCAAATGCCGCTGATGTTTGTTTTATTTAATAGGAACAAATGCAGAAGTTGAAATACGAGATTAGAGGAAAAAAATCTCAGATACATCTACTGGAGCAACGAATGATTAGTTCAGTTGAGATGAATCCACGTAATTTAAATAACTTTGAGATATCTCAGGTGACACATGATTCTACATAAATATTTTCTTCGAAAAGTGATTCTACATAAATACTAGTTCAGTTGCATTGGCATATGCTGATTTTGTCTTACTGTGCATTTATGTCACTCCATAGGTTACCTCCAAGCTTATTACTCAACTAAATGAAAAATCATTTGAACTTGAGGTAGCTTGTATCCTCCATATTTTTTGAACTTCTTGACAATGTGATACCATTAAATGGAAAATAATGCTAACATAAAAGCTTCTTGTTTGTCTGTCAAAGATAAGAACAGCAGATAACAGAATTCTGCAGGAGCAGCTACAAGTGAAGGTAGCATTATATGCTATACTAATATTGCACCACCTATATATATGAAATTTATTATTGAGCTCTAACACCTAACTACTGCTTTTTAAGGTGTCTGAAAATGCTGAAATGCAACAAACTATTCTTTTACTAAGGCAACAACTGGAGTCGCTGATAAAAGATAACAATTCAAGTCCTCAACAAAAAGAATTTATCAATGAAGAAAAATATATAAATGAAAGTACACCAACTAGTGTTATGAGTTTGAATAAAGTATTCTCTCAAGAGGAGTACATACAAGGCAGTAGCGATGCATTTCTGAATTCTCAGCTTCTCATGCAGGTTAGCTAAATCCTTGTTTTTCACCTTTACTATAATTCTTTTTTGCACCTTTTTGGACATAGTCAAATGCCAACATTGGAGCCCCTGTTATTCTCTTTTATAATATGGTCCGTATTATATTAATGCTGCATATTTCAGGCTGCTGAGATAGAGACATTGAAGAAAGAGAAGGTGCAGATGGCTGAAGAAAAAGACGGGCTTATGATCTGCAGCCAAAAACTGGCTGATGAAGGTTCCTATGCAAAAGAGCTGGCTGCAGCTGCAGCAATTGAGCTCAGAAACTTAGCTGCAGAAGTAACAAAACTTTCCTACCAAAATGCCAAACTCAATGCTGAGCTTGCTGTTACAAAAGAAGCTTGCAAGTCTAACTTATGTCAAAAAGATGGTGATATTGGTGCTCATAAAGATGTATCTTTGAGAAAACCAGAAGATGGTTTGATTATAGAGGAGCTGCAGAAAGAGCTCAATGCAAGATACCAGAGAGAAGCTTCTTTGGTTGGTGCACTTACTGAAAGAGATATGTTAGAAGGTGAGCTCCGCAGAAGACTAGATATTGCAAAGCGACGAGAGGAGAATTTGGAATCTGAGCTGGCAGATGCATGGGCCCTTATTGCAAAGTTGAAGGACACTGCTACTTCTGAACATGTCTTGGCTGAAGGGGGTAATGTGTCAATTATTTTGCATACACAAGAGGATAATCATTCATCAATTGTTCGATGCAACAAAGTTTTTGAGGAAGATGACGAGACAAAAGCAGTTAACGAATTAAGACTGTTGTATGATGAAGAAAAAGAAAGGTCCCAGGAACTAGAGACTTATATTTCAAGATTAAAGGTACTCCTTTTATTCCATAAATGCTTACACTGAATTTTCATCAAAGGATTTGGTTTGGTTAATTATTTAAGATAATCCTTTTGATCTCAATCTGTTTAATGCCCTTTGATTCTCTAATGGTAGTTTCCAAACCTAGGATGCCAATTGTTAATGCATTCATGTTAATTATAGCGAACATTTGATATTATCTCATATTCTTTAAGTTCATGTTTAGTAATGTATCCGTACAAATCCGATTCCTTGATTTATTAATCTTTTTGCATGATTTGGGTGGAGCATTAAAAACTACAATTCAATTTTCATCATGTCAGGGTGATAATATTGCTGGTTTGGACATTACTTTGCTTGAGGAGCTCCAAAACCTACATGTTGAGGCAATAACCAAGATTTGCCATGCAAAGGTAATACAGAGACTGCCATAGTGCCATTCCTGCCTAAAAAACAAAAAAACTTCCCTTGTACATACACATACTTTTTAATTAAGTTCATTGGGAAATACTTCATAATCGAACATTTCATCTTTACTAATAAGACATGATTACACAGGCATTGTACAGGTGAGGATGCTATTTGCGGTTGTCCAACCAATTCCTTGCAAATATAAAGCAAAATCTCTTGAGGCAAGATTCATTTAGCTAGCTGCGAGTCGTTTTTGTACTAGATGTATGTATTTTTTTTTTTTCAAAATTTCCTTGTACTCAAAATGTACATTGCCACTACCAAAAGTTACACCTTGTAACAAACCAAATATTCTGTATTTACTGGCAACATATAATAATTGTTCATTGCATTTTCTGCATCTGAGCCTGTGAACTCTTTATTTATCAACCTTCTAACTAGTTATCAAGTCACTATG
Organism: Drosophyllum lusitanicum; assembly: GCA_032274825.1. Lineage (NCBI taxonomy): Eukaryota > Viridiplantae > Streptophyta > Magnoliopsida > Caryophyllales > Drosophyllaceae > Drosophyllum > Drosophyllum lusitanicum. The sequence continues at coordinate 1,417 of JAUEJL010139601.1, read as the reverse complement.
CAGCACAATAAGCTTGTAAAATGCCCAGGTTGGAGCTACGAGGCATGCAAAGTCCTCCAGTATCTGGATCTCCATCGCCAATTATGCTGTTAACAAACAAGAAAAAATTCTTGTTGTAACAAAACTCTATATTTTTTTATAGTTAAGGAGGATAAGAGAAAGACTCAGGACTCTGGGAGTTTGTTGCAGTTTGCAGGAGCCCATCCTATCTGTTGCTTCTCATTGTCGTAGATAATCATCTTGTCATGGAATGATATGTCTGCAAAAATAATACTAAGTGAATAAAGAAAAACTTTATAATACATACACTAATTAAGAAATAACAATTTTAGACAATTTGTCTTTTATCTTTATTTTCCTACCTCCAATTAGGTTAATGTTTTCCAGGCCAACTTCTGAACCATTTAAGATCCCAAGGCAGGCATTTCCATATTTCTGCACCAACATATGCAGATGGTAAATAATGTTGCGAGTAAAATTGAGTTGCTTTTTAAGGTTTTCACATGACTTCTTACGCTGATGATGAGATACGCTTCAGGGTCCATCTGAAATCGTACATTCTTTGAGCTTGCAAAGCTCAACATTATTGGCTTGAACAAGTTTTTGACATCTTGAGTGGACTTGAAAGGCTTTGAGCCTTTCCAACATACTGGGAGACTTTTATCTTCATTTGCAATGTTAATCTGCTTTCCTTTAATGTTATTCATAAGCTGCAGCCATGGGTTTGGATATTAGTCCAGGCATGACAAAAAGGTACTAATTAACAAGTTTAAGCCGCAAGGGGCTTTAACAATGCAATACTATTTACAATCATTCTTTCCCTCACCATAGATAGCAGAGCTTTATAAGCTTCTGCACTAAAGTAAGTGTAAGTACTTCCACTATCAAACACTATGGGGAGACCTTTTATTCCGCTTGATTTTCCACCAACATATAGCTCAGCAGTTCCTAAGGAGTAGTGTTTTCTGAAAAAGTTTATGATAGGTTCTGACCAATTATAATCTGTTGAAAAAAATAAAAACACTTAATATTCAACTTTTTTTAAATTATAATCTCACTCTATTTCGGTTGTTGACATGGGCGTCCAGATGACCCCTGATGAAGGGATAAGTTCATCTCCAAAAAACAAATATCCATCTCCTTGTGCACCAAGACAATGACCCACAACGTTTCTTGTTACACCCAATTCATTAAGTTGGCGTAAGATGCTTGCTTTGCCTATGCCTAGACCAAGAATCCCATCGGTGTAAGGTGGATCCATTGAGGCTTCAACTTCTTGATTGTAGCCACATCTGAATGAATGAAACTATGAGTCAGGCATTCAAACAGTTCCCAAACTTGATATATATATATATATATATATATCTATATATATATATATATATATATATATCACATTTTATATCAAAATCACTGT
>JAUEJL010139590.1:0-10849 GCA_032274825.1 Drosophyllum lusitanicum | reverse complement strand
ACGAATAACATGTATTGTTAAAAGTAATAGATACCTTTTATAACATTATTTTCCAATAAAATTTTAACATACAACTTATATGGGTAAGGTTCCATAAAGAACAACACTTTTGCGGAGTACCCAAAGAACGGTTGCAAAAATCAAGAAAACTGACAAAATTACCTTCATTTTCAAACTTTTAAATTATATTAAAAACAAATGCGAAAAGTGATAAATATAGTATATCCATATGATTTTTGTAGATACATTATATTTTTGCATCTTTTAGATCAAGATTTCGAAAACCCAGATTTGTTTTCCCTAAAACACCTATCCTCTCTTGATCGGCCTCCAACTTCAAGTAATCAGCTAGTTATACCGTTCATAATAAATAACTTTTATCTTTAAAAAAAATAAAAACTAGTTATATCATTCGATCACCTGTATTTAAATTAAAAAAATTTAACTTTGTTTTTCTAAATATTTTTTAATAATTATATTTGTTGCACTACCGTATTAACAATTTCATTTCATGTTTAATATATATTAAAATATAAGTTCTATATATTTCATGTTTAGCCCAAAGGTATTACGACCCGTTTCGCCCGATGAGGATTCGTGAGGGCACTATGCTTCACGACCTGTGGCGCATCCTTCACGGTCGTGAAGCTCGAGCCAAACCAATTTTGACCCTTTTGACCTATTCCTCCTTTAGCAGGCTGTCGGGATTGAAACTTAGTGTGTGACCTAATAGGCTCGCACTTCATTGGCAGTGATACCGGCCTACGTGTGTTAGCGGGCAGACACTAACAATAATGTGACGAGTTGATCAAGTGAACCAAAGAAGTAATAAAGCTATAATAGTGTTATGTAATACTGTAATAGTGTCAGGTCCTACGCCAGTTATAAAATGTTATTATTTGTGCTCTTTGTGAGCATCAGAGTTATATTGTACTCTTAGTGAGCATTAGAGTTATATTGTGCTCTTTATGCGCATCAGAGTTATATTTGTGCTCTTTATGAGAATCAGAGTTATATTTGTGCTCTTGTGAGCATCAGAGTTATATTTGTGCTCTTTGTGAGCATCAAAGTTATATTTGTGCTCTTTGTCAGTATCAGAGTTATATTTATGCTCTTTGTGAGCATCATAGTTATATTGTGATCTATGTGATATGGGTCCATTTTTGGACTTTACTGAATTTGGAACTAAAGTAACATACTCTAATATACGGATAAGCACATATCTGCTATAATGGGTAAGATAAGTTATAGAATGGTATTTCTCATAATATCAGTGGAGTTATGTGTCTCTGAGTATGAGAGTATGTTATTATTAGATATATGTAATTGGTGTTGGACGTATGACATAGTTTTGACCTATAGAAAGTATTGTAAATCAAATGATTAACTGGATAAATGCGAATTTTTATTTATAAATACTTGTATTGAGTTACTCACTGGTCTTTATAGCTCATTTCAGTTGATTTATCCTTTCAGGTATTTCATGCATAGGGGGTTCAGATGATGTTCCCGGCGGATGTACTCGGAGTTTTGTGCAACTTTTATTGTATTTGAAAAGTTTATACGCCAGTTGTCCCCTAATATTTTATTAAATGATTTTAAATATTATGTTTGTATCTGGCTTTTGAAAATTTGTTGTCATTTTATCTTATGCTTCCGCAAATATTTTAAAGTTAAGTTTTAAGTTGCACAATTTTAAATAAAGAATTTTATATCTGAAAAGGGGGCGTTACAAATATTATCTTTGGAGTTCAATATGACAGAAATGTAATGAATAGTATTACCTAAAATAATTCAAATGTATTGTAACATTGAAAACATTCACAATTATCATTGCCTGAGTCTTCACTATCTCCGGCAACCCCAAAAACTCACCACCACAAGTTTTCAACACCGTCGATCTTTAATCGCCACTGCCTCGGGTTATGATCTCATCACAAAATGAATAACATGTATTGTTAAAAGTAATATATACCTTTTATAATATTATTTTCCAATAAAATTTTAACATACAACTTCTATGCATAAGGTTTCAGAAAGAACATTCTCGCGGAGTACAAAAAAAACGGTTACAAAAATCAAGAACATCGACAAAATTACCTTCATTTTCAAACCTTTAAATTATATTAAAAAACAGTTGCGAAAAATGATAAATATAGTACATTTAATTTTTATAGATGCATCATATTTTTGTATCTTTTAAATCAAAATTTCAAAAACTCAAATTTATTCTCCCTAAAACACCTATTCTCGATCTCTTGATCGGCCTCCAACTTCAAGTAATCAGCTAGTTATATACTTATACCATTCATAATAAATAACTTTTGTCTTTTAAAAAATATAAAAACTAGTTATATCATTCGATCACCAGTATTTAAATTATAAAAAAAATAACTGTGTTTTTCTAAATATTTTTTAATAATTATATTTGTTGCACTACTGTATTAACAATTTCATGTCATGTTTAATATATTAAAATATAAGTTGTATATATCTCACATTTGACATACAAGCTAATAGACATTAGCATATATTTTAATTAGTAATTAACCTGGAAAAATTAAGAAGTTATATTTAGACTTTGATGGCATCATCCAAATTTGATTGACACCTAAACAAACAACAAATTCATATACATTTAACATCTACAAAGTCATTTATATTGATTGATTGAGGCAGAAGAATTGAATTGGCTTCACACAGGCTATTTACCACCCACCCACCCATTCCATCTGGCTACCCCCAGAAAAATCCTCTCTCTCTCTCTCTTTAAAAAGGTGAAGAAAATAATTTAGAGAATGACATAGTTGGTAAGAAAAGAAACAAGAAGTGATTTATGACGAGAGAAAAAACCCGATCCTACCCCTTCCATCCGTTTGTAGTGTCGGGATAGATTCCGGTACATAGTCGTTGTCGTCTCCGTCATCTTGACTCGGGTTCTAAATTGATTGTTCCAAGCTAGGTTTGGAAGATGGAAGGGCGCCGGAACAAAACCCGATTGTAACACCCCTTGGTACGTAAATTGATGAGGGATGTAACCTTATTGGGTAAATTGGTGGAAGCCGGATGAAGAGTCTTGTTGCGAGATGTAACCTTATTGGGAAAATTGTTGAAACCCGGGTTGAAAACTGGAGGACGTTGGTGTGTTTGAATCTAGGTTTCGACCTTGATTGCGACATGGATCCATAATGAAAAGATTTTAAAAAAAAATGGAAGAATGAAGTTTGTATTGTAGAATGAAGTTGGGGTGAAAATTTGTGAAGTAAAATGGTGTATTTATATAGAGGAGAAGGTAATATATATATATATATATATATATATATATATAGGCAAAAGTTCAAACGAGAACCGTTTTTATTGCGAGAATCGCGAGAACCAATTTTAGCCGTCCAATTCCCCCTCCTTCAATTGGATTGCCCACCCATCAATTCCTTACATGCACCCTGCCACACTCAATCCTCCCACACTCTTCATCCATAAATTCCATTATCCAAAATGAACGACCAAGATTGGTTCTTGCAGTTCTCGTACGAAAAACAGTTCTCGTTTGAACCCTCCCCTATATATCTTAACTAATAGATATAATTTATATTATTATTACGTTTAAAAACCGTGGATAGAATTTGAAGAGGATATAAAGATGGATGCAATTAAATGGATAGATGTAATGTAAACCAATAGGAGGGCAATTGTAATTAAAAGAGAATTACTTGTTGATAGCCAGCAAAATAAAAGGAGATCCAATTGAATAAAAAAACGGAAGTCCTGGAAAAGCAGCAACAAATTAAAAGAAATAAACGAACGTGCGGCAGCAGCAAAGAAAACAACTATAGTTCAATCAAAGAAAATCTATCCAACTTCAAATCTTTCGATCATTAATTAAGACTAATGCTTTTAAGGATTATATTTATGTGGATCTTAAAGATATAAGGGGCTAAGCTTTTGAAGATCATCCGAAGATGAAAACCAAAGTTCTATTCGTTTAGTTTTTTATTGTTTTTTTTATCTTTTTCTTTGTATAAGTATATGGTGAACATATAATTATTGTGAGTGACACACAATTGGTTTGAATGAATACTTGCATGTTTTTCATATATGTGTTATTTTTTCTTCATTGAGTAGTTAATTGACAATACTAAAGATAGTCCTTGATATCCTCCGATCGTGCCAATCACAAGTAGATTGGGTAGTATAGGTGAGATGATGGTTGGTTTGGATATACATAGATTTTGTCAAGGAGTTGAAGTTACTATTAATAGTTGAATTAATATCCATGATCGAAATTGTTTATGTACCCTGTTGAGTAGTTGAGAGGGTGATTTCGTTTTGTCTATTGTTTTCTAATCTTAAAGTTCAAGCTTTTATTAGTTAAAGTTTAAGTTTTTATTAGGTTTTAGTTTTCATAAATATAAAACCCCAAAAAGATTTTAGCTTTAGTTTTAGTTAATTAATTAATGGTTTCGTTTAGTTAGTATTTTATTAGTTTAGTTTAGCATATTTTAGATTCATCTTAAAAATCTCAATTTAATAAGATATCAGTACTTTTAGTTTATATTCTTTTCGGTTTGGTTGCTCGAAATTATCTTAGAAATTGGATTATTTATTGTTTAGACTTTGTCGACAGCCATACGTCTTTCTGTTTCGAGGGCTGTTTCGGGTACTAAACGGTTGGGTTTTTGTATAAATTTGTGTGTGATCATTATTAGTATATGTGTTTAGGTCCAGTAAGAGTTTCGAGTTGGTTCGTGTCCGTTTAGGTCTTCAAAAGATTTTCCAAACATCAGTTTACGTTTGCTGTCATATTCAGGTCAACTATGTTTATGACACTGTTTTGTGACCTTATAAATTTTATTTTTGCTTGATTTTTTGTCAGTAGGTAGTTAACATCATAGTTTAGCTTTAGTAACTTTTCTAGATTTTTCTGATTTGGTTAGACATAGTTTCTGTTCGTTTTTCTTTAGATAGTTTTCTAGACAACAGGTTCGCTTTTTGTTGTCCTGCTTGTTTATTTGCATTCTTTGAGTAGTAATTCAATTAATTTGACTATTAAACCATTAACTAGTGTAATTCAGACTATTAATCTCTAACTCCCTCATAAGAACGATACCCGTTTATCCTATACTAGGTCATTTGAGTTGGTTTTTGATGATTTTAGCGACTGTCATCATGACTCGTTAATGGCACTTTAATAAGCGGATTTTGGGGAAATCAAGTATCGCTCATTGAAGACAATCCATTCAAACGCAATTCATAGTTAGGTAGATATATAAAAGATCAAAATACCCTTATTAATTAGTCATTATTGGTATTACAAATAGTTCTTGTAGTTATTGTATGAAAAAAATTCTCATTTGAACTTTTCTATATATATATATATATATATATATATATATAAATGCGTAATGCAGTGGTTACGAATATTTTTTTCTCAATAATTTGTCCGTTTTTAAAACAATGGTGATTTGTTTCTTTTCTAAATTATAATGTGTTAATGAAATTTTACATAGATGGTAAAATCCAATAAGAATATTGGTCTTATAACTCTATTCTATTTTAACTATATTACCCATTTAAAAAATCCATCAATTTTTATAAATTACTATTATATGTTATTTAGATTTAATATATCTAGTTATACGTAATTTTTAATAGTTAAGTGAAAATATTTATTATGTGATAGAATATTCGATATGAAAAGTTTAATTATTAATATTTTTAATTATTAAATTAATTTGTATTGATTTGATTTTTTAAATAATCTTTATTTTAGAAGGTTTAGTTATTAAAATGGTATATAAGATTGTCATTAACTCTATCAAATAGTTTTTTTATTTAATAGTTTCTATTAATTGTAATATTAATGGTAAATTAGTAATTTTAACTTACTTAAAATTAAGAGATTAAAAACACATAAATACTTTATAAGATAGTATAAATATTCTAAAATATACGAATAAATAAATGGTGGTTTATGAAAAAGTTGTAGGGGGTTTTTGTAAATAAAAATAGATAATAATAATAATAAAGTAAGTTTATGATAATTAATTAATAGACAGAAATGGGGAAGGAGCCCAAAAGCCCATTTGTGTGAATTCGGATCACATCCAATAGTCTTCACCTCGAGAAGAATTTACTTTTGTAGCTAAGAAGAAGATAAACTATCATTGAACTTCTCGTCACAAAAATCATCCTGTGTCACCAATCCTTTGAAATTAGATTTCATATCAACCAAACTTGAGTAAAGCTTAAAGTTAGTTGCTGGAACATTAGCGATCAAAACCTTTCCATAAAATTTTTCTTTGGCAATACAAGTAGCTTTCAATTCACCACTCTAATTAGGTTGTGAAGTATTGTCAGGAACTTTTTTTCTCCTAGTTCTTCAATTTATAGCATTAAGAGATATCCTGACCATCTCTTTTGCAATATATGCATGACTTGTAACCTCTAGAGTCTGATCTACCTTTACATTTTGATTTCCTGCCTTGAACCAATAGATTCTCTGCTTGAGAACTTGAACCTTCGGTAGACACCACATCCTTCATCTACTCTTTGGCATGCAAAGCTTCATAAACTTTTTGAATGTTAAAGTATCATGACTACAATGAATGACTGAAAAATGATCTACATAAGCAAAGCATTGATGTAAAGTCCCAATTTTTTAAAAAAGAAACATCAAATTGTATATGTTTTAGCTAATCATAATTCAGGTCATAAACCAATCATTAATTACATCAAAATTTTCTTAACAAATTTTTCGAAGTCTAATACTGGATAAAACTCGAAAAGTAAAAACACGTGTATTTAAAGTATCAAAATTTGTTAGCGGAAGTCCTTTCAACCGTGAGCTGCCTTCAAAGCACCAGAGCCTTGTCGCGGTCGTTTCATGAAAGTTAATATAATAACAACATACCCACTACATAGTATTCGGTCTTAACTTACCTGTCATCATCACACAATCATATTGTACCCATTACCCTAGTAACGAAATAACATACCTAGTCTCATGATAACTATCACGTAATATCAGAAACTCACATAATATCATCACATGTACCATTTTTACCTACGCACCACCATTCACAAGTACTACCTGCATAAAATGTAAGTAAGAGTACTCACCTGACTGCAATTGAAAGGTAAGAAGTGACAGTCCAACAGATATCCAAGATATGCGTTTACCGGCATACACTTACATATGAGATTATCATCAAATTAGTTATCTATTAGGGTCACACACCCTATCTATACACTATACTCTACACTCATAACCCTTTAGGAATTCTAAGTCTGGTTTACATTTTTAAATCTCGCACCCAAGTTATTACTGTTTTCGATTCATACTTTACCCACCAAAGTTTTCGATTCATACTTTCTAGGTCTTTCCGATTCAGTCACCCGTCCCTTTTAGGTTATTTTCGATTCTTAAATACAATATGATTTATGATTTGGTTAAACACCATTTTACAATTTTACGATCTAATAGTTTACAAAGTGCCTTACGGTTCGGTTTTTAACTCACGGTTTACGATCCAAGTTTTTCTCATTGGTTTTCGATTGCCATGTGGTGTAGGTTTACAATTCACTGGTCTTCCCAGTGGTTTATGATTACTTTGCACTAAAGTTTCCGATTGAATTCCGTTTTTGATTCAGCATGGTTTTCGATTGTTGATCTTTCATGGTTCTCGATTAAGGAATCCTTCACAAGGACTCAACCCCCTATTTGTGGTTTATATTTCAATTGAACCTCAACATACGGTTTACGATCTCACGATGACCACTGAATTACGATTTAGGTTCTCAATTTAAGGTTTCCAATCCATGCCCAAATACAATTCACGATTACACCCCACATGAACATTTTTGATTCATCACTTGATCGAGCTTACTCATTTAAATCTCAATCAAATCTTTACAAAATTGTTTAAGTTTTGTTGCATTAGATATTAGAACTCATAAAAACAAACCCTTAGTAATTAATTTGGTTTCTAAACAAGATTCAAGGGTTTTCAAAGCCCTTTTTGTTCTCGGCACATCTCAAACAGCCTCAAAACGTCCAAAAACCCTCGTTAAACTCAATCGAATGATTTGATATAAAAGCCAAAATGATGGGTTGTAACAACTTTTATGATTTGATATAAAACCCCTCGTTAAACACCACACACACTTTCACAGACCTATAGGTGGTGGGTTGTAACAGCTTTTATGGGGTAGTGTGCTCTAATTTTGGACTTATATACCATTCTCCACTTTCTAATTGACAATTTAGATCGTTTTAGTTTAGTAGCAAGAGCAATAATACACAAAGCTACTCAATTTAATAACATTCAAACTTAATAATTCATAGCATTTATTTCCATCTGAAACCGGGTATTACTATTGAGCACTTTCTATTTCTACCCATCCCGGAGATTCATTCTATATTCCTATATATTAGTCAAGTCAAATATTTCCAGTAAATAACAAATAATAGAATCGTGGATAGGAAACTCTATTATTAGTGACCTTCCCCAATTTATTGTAAAAATTTTCTGGATCAATGATTGAACACTAGAAATACTTTTTCTTGGATAAAGGAACAGATTACCCGATCTATTTCCGTATCGCTCATGAAAATCTACAAGAAGCGACGGGACATATTGTATGCGCCAATTGCCATTTAGCTAATAAACCAGTGGATACTGAGGTTCTGCAAGCGGTACTTCCGATACTGTATTTGAAGTATTTCTTCGCACTCCTTATGCTATGAAACTGAAACAAGTCCTTGCTAATGATAAAAAGGGAGCTTTGAAGGTGGGGGTTGTTCTTATTTCACCAGAGGGTTATGAATTAGCCCCTCCCGGTCATATTTCTTCCGAGATAAAAGAAAAGATGGGCAATCTTTTCAGAGTTGTCGCCCCAATAAAAATATTCTTGTCATAGGCCCTGTTATTAGTCAGAAATATAATATAATATCTCTAAAGAAGATTTATGTTTGATTCTTCTTCATCATATTTTACCTCTATAGATTCTATTAGAGACAATCTCTTTATAAAACCGAAAATTGATTAAGCAGATCCACCTCCTTACAATTTGTGAGAAAATAATTTATGTTTAAGGTGTATCTCGTTAAATTGTCGGTCATACAAATTTGTTGCAACTTCAACCATAAAGAAGTAGCAATCTTTTCTTTTAAAACTTTTTATAAAATATATTTAAATAAATGAAGGTAAATATGAAAGAAAATGTTAGTGATTTTTTCGTTCTTTCTCCTCATTTGACCATAAAACTAAGACGTAAGCAATCCCACAAAAGGGTATATCCGTAAAACGAAAAATATAAAAATAAAAACTAACCCACCCTAGGGAAAATTGGTTGCCGCGTAAAACAAAAAACAGAGCCTCTATTTCGTCTACGTATATAAATACGAGTTACTTCAACCCATTAACAAACAGTACAATCTCTCTTTCTCCCAATCACCCTCCATTTCTATCACCATGAAGAAACCTGGATTCTTAGCAGCTTCCATGGCAGCTGCTTCTGCGACAACGGTCGTCACCGCCACGAAATCTTTTCTTAAGGTAGTAAAATTTCATATTCTTATAATCGATTCTATTTAATTCGAGCGATTTCTGTAGCTCTCTAGATCATGGGCTAATCTAATCAAATCGTGAATCCTGGTTGTTGTGTAGGATCATGGAGTATCGATTCAACACCTGGCGGATACTTCGCCGGAGAAGATGAGTTGTTGCTCGGAGAAATTTGCGCCGAGGTTTGACGGATTGAGGTTTATTGAAACCCTCGTAACAGCTCATCGATGAAGATGAAAAGTTTGATTTGATCTATGACGAAAGCAGATTGGATACATGTTCTGTTTGTCTCTGATTTGGATTTGGTTTCTTCCCATTGATGCAAAAGCCGAAGGCTTTTTTTGTTTGTTGTTATTATTAATAATTAATAATTAATAAATTAGTAATTAATTATTAATTCACGTGTCCCAATCAATCTCCGTGCATTTATGTTATTGTACCTCAGCACCAATAGGAAGTCTTATAGTGGACAAATCGTCACCATATTATTTTTCACTTAGATACTTCAATAATAATCATGTTTTTTTATCAAATATATAATTATTATTATACTTGTATAAATAATAATTATATTAATAACTATAATTTTGTCCTACTATAATTAATCTGATTTATATGCGTGATTCGATTCATAGACTTTTTGTTCATATCCTAGCAAGTAGCCATCACTTAGAAGCCCAAAAACATTAAACTAGTCATGTCAAGTATGTTAATGAGTTAAATATGTCGGGTTAGAGTTAATATCAAAAGACATTTGTCACAACTGTTAAGTCGGGTTAGGGTTAAGTATGTCGGGTTAGAGTTAATACCAAAACAAGGTGTAAAATTAGAAATACTTTTAGGAGGGCAAGAATTCTACTAGGAAAAAAAAGATTTTTCTTCAAATTCAGATAATCACCGGACATCTCACTTACAAGTGCTCCAATTTAAATTTCCTCCTCATCATCACAAGCTGCACATGTGTGTTTATTTTGTTCGATGGTACTAAGGTGATGAATTAAACAAGAAATTTTGGTGTAAAGTCTTGATATCCTAAAGGTGACTGAGTATTTATTATTTTAGAGTGAGATAATATAATTGCTAAAAAATGCTGGTGTTAAAAAATTGTAAATAAATTTTGCTGACTAGACGAATACATGGCATTATATGTGTAATATTCCAAATTTTAGAACACTACTTAAATAGCTTAATAAGGTGTTTTATATATTGGTGAAATAAATTATAGATAATTTGGAGAAATTTATTGTTTTAAGTGTGATTTTAGTTATTTAAGGATATTTGTC
>JAUEJL010139579.1:0-10849 GCA_032274825.1 Drosophyllum lusitanicum | reverse complement strand
TTCAAATTACTTAAATTTTAAGAGATTAAGACATTTAGGAGAGAGAGTGTTAAATGCTTTATATATTAGTATAGATAATACAAATCCTTAAAGCAATATTCCAATCAATTATCCCCTTAATTATCTCAACTAATTTATGATAATTGTTTTTAACAACTCATTAAATATGACAAACAATTTAGTGAATCAAATTTTGGTTAAATCACTCACATCAACAAAATTTCCAAAACTAGATTATTTTTCTCTCTAATTAGTTAATAATTACATATTTTTTCTTAGTTTTTGTTTTTCAATAAATTATTTTAAAACCCAATAAAAGATTTGATGGAAAAAGAAGAAATAAAGATAATAAAAAAAGGTGAAAGAATATGGATATGTTGTTGCTCGGAAAATATTTGCTTACACCGCATTCAACGAGTACCATACTTAACATTCTTGAAATCGCACATGTTATCAAATACAAATTCTTCGCCATCGCCGTATTGCGCGGATACAATACTAGTTAATATACAAATTACACAAAGTTGCACAAATGAGGAGCAAAGTAACATATACAAATTACAAAATATAAATTTATAGAAGTTCAATACACGCGATCGAAATATGTAAACAAAAAAAGTCCAATTTTTTAATAAAAATGATTTTCTGCCATCACGCCTTAAAAACTCGCCATTTGGCGAGTAAAGACTCGCCTTGGCACGCGCCACACCTAACACTCACGCCTAGGACCATTTCTTAACGGCGAAGCCACGCCTTACACCTTGGAGACGCCGTGACGCCATTTGAGATTACTTTTTGTTGAATGAAAATGATGTATGTGCGCTCCATCTATCACACTGCAAGAAAAAGGACCATTTGTGAATACAAAACTCAGTCGCCAAAAGTCAAATTGTCATCCCTAAACATCTTTTGTATTTACCCTTTTTCAGTTAATTAGTAACTTAGTATCCATGCTCAAAAGCATATACATACAAATATTAATAGGGAAATGAAGAATAAAAGTACTAACTATCGTACTCATCCTCCTCGTCTTCATCCAATTATTCAGCATCATCCTCATCCTCATTCACGTTTATAGGATCCAATAATTATTAGGGAACGATCGGTTGAAAGTCGGGAATATCAGTATTTGTGCCTTTTAAGACTTCAAATAAAGATTTCAATTGTGCATTACTAGCTGCAACCATTGCACCATTGCATTCTGTGTATACTTTTTTTCTTATGTGGGCGGGAGCTTGAAGTTGATGCAACAATGGATAACTTTTTATCGTGTCCACAACTAGGCACGCGACATTTTCCCAAGGCTTGTTGTAAATTTTGCTTATCAGTCATTCGGTTCGAACTCCCGGTTTGGCTCGTCATAAGTTGCTCCATTTCTTGCTATATATATATAAAATATGAAAAATTATCGATCACTAGTAACGATTTCTTGTGTGTGTTTATGTTTTCAAAATTTTGACAACATAATAATGGTAAACAGACAATCCAAAATTTTACATGTGTTTAAAATATATATACGATGATCATGACAAAATAACCAAAAAATATGAAAAAAACCTACACAAAATCTATAAAGGAGTACTAAGGATCCAACAAATCAAGATGGTGGCACATATCGCCCACCAATATCAATATATATGTGTGTATGCGCTCACGCATCCATGTGTGTAAATTTGTTAAGTAAAAAATTTATTTACATGTTCAATTCTAACAATATATAGCGCCGACATACTTGTGATTTCACATATCCATGCTACTGAAGTTACTAATTAAATTTGAAAATTGATCCGTAACTTTAGTTGGCTTGTTACTTAGCTCATCAATATCTGCCAAGTCATGGGTAACGTCATTTGTACTACACGGAACTCTAGTTGGCTCGTTACTTGACTCATCAATATTTGCCTTGTGTTCATTGCCGGTATTCTCCCAACGAACATCATTAAGGACACCAATCATCTCTATCTGTTGTTTGAGATATGTCATATATGTACCATTGGCATATCATATTGTTCCCCGTGAAACCTCCACGTCTTATAAGCGGCGTTAATTAAACCCCAAATGATTTATGTGATTCCCAAGGTCAATGATCGTACGCCATTCATGGTTATCACATTTTTCACATGGACATCGGCATCTACTATTATCATTCAAGTGGTCCTTACACCTTTCGAGGAATGCGTTGAAGCTGGTTAAAAGCTCGAAGGATGAACAATGTCTACACTAAGTCCAACTCTTATCAATCGTCATAGCTGCATTTGTAATGATTAATTATTAGAACTATGGAAAATATAATTTATAGTTTGAATGATGGAAAAGTTTGTATCATATGTTCCAATGTCTTGGCATATATAAAATTACTAATGTGAACCCGCTTATATCTATTTTCCGGTTAATATTTTTCTAAATATAATGAATTAATTCCATCAATCTTTTTAGTAGTAAAATTAATATACTTCATAGGCTCAAGTTTTAAATTTGAGACTAAATCTTTTGGTAATTTAGCTTAAGAATAATAATATAATTACATTATTGATTCAACCATAATTATTTAATAATGATCATAAGTGTGTTCTTGACTTGAAAAGAAAAAGAAATGAAAAGAAAATATAAAGTGTTTTTATTTTTTCTTTTAAAATCGTTCCAATTTTGGAAGGAAATTTTGAAAAAAGAAAACCCAAAAGAATTTTCCTTCTAAAATCTAGAATCACGATCGAAGTCTCATTTTCCTTTCTAAATAATTTCTTTTCTCCCGTAATTAAACTCCGGAACATATCAACATAGTATTCTTCTCAAAATCAAGAAATCTTGAACCGAGCCCTATTTCCTTTTGATTTACAGTAAAATTTAAGAGGCGCTCAAGAGGCAATTTTATGCTTCTCAAAATAAGAAATCTTGAATTAGTTCTCTCTATTTCTTTTTTAGGGTTTGATATATGCTTCTAGTCGTACCTAAACAACTATTTTGGGTGTTTTCAACACTCACAAGTCACTAACAACTAAAACGAGGGTTATTTAACCGTTTCATCATTTACTCGTTTGAGATTCTGTGAGTTGAAAGCACCTATCTTAGATGCTTATGTACAAATCCTTTTCTCTTCTTTTATCATTATTATTATTATTATTATTATTATTATTATATCAAAACAAAGCAAGAATCACAACAAATCGATGCTTTGAAGATAAATAAACCAAATGGCTGAAACTGTACCTAAAGAACAGAAGAGATTTATGTCAGTTGTAACAGGTCGATGCTCGAATAGATGAGTCTATGGCCGATCTTCGTTTCAATCCAAAAAAACACAATGTGTTGGATATAATTCATGAAACAGATCTAATACACAAAGATTAATGTAAAAACCAAACCTTTGGTTGGAAAAAATGAAGGTTTGATAGAAAACTGTAGATGGTAGCTGGAGAAAGAAAGGTTATAGGAGCTGAATTAAAGAGACAAGAAAGGAAGCTGTAAATCGTTGCTACGTAATGAAAGAAGTTGTGGTAAATTTGTAGCTTTTGGGTCTTGTAGAGTGATATTGTGAAGTCTAGGGTTTATTTGTAGTGTCACCACAGGTGTGAGTGTGACATATGGGTGTTTCCTTCTTACCAAAAAGTAAAAGAAAAATATACAACACACGATAATCTATATCTATATCTATACTAATATATAAATCATTTAGCACACTCTCTCCTAAATGTCTTAATCTCTTAAATTTTAAGTAATTTTCTCATATATTTAA
Organism: Drosophyllum lusitanicum; assembly: GCA_032274825.1. Lineage (NCBI taxonomy): Eukaryota > Viridiplantae > Streptophyta > Magnoliopsida > Caryophyllales > Drosophyllaceae > Drosophyllum > Drosophyllum lusitanicum. The sequence continues at coordinate 7,116 of JAUEJL010139579.1, read as the reverse complement.
CATTCTTTACATGAATTTTTAAAATGTAAGTAATAGAAAATTACCAATCTTCTTATAACCTTATTAAAAGAAAAGGATGATGATGTCATCATCATTTTCAAAACTAAATTTCCACCAATCAAAACTTCCATTAAAAAAAACAAAAAATCGTGGTTAAAGCTACAATGACGTCACACTAACCCGGAAGGGGGTTAGATGAAAATTCTGAGTGGTTTTTATGAAACATGTGAGGGGCTAGATGAAAATAGTGAAGGGAGTTTTATAAAAATTGTATATTAATGTAATTAATAATAGATTGTTTATAAATTATGTATAATAACTCGTGATATATTTTGTTTAAAGAAAAAATAATTATATATCTGCGACCGTCTCATTTTTATCTACGTTTTGGTATAAATTTTATCGTAATGTGAATTATTAATCTAAGAATTTAATTTTGAGATTCCAATATCTATTTTATAAAATTATTTATGTTATGTTATTATTAGTTATTGTAATGCAACCCATGTGTTTGATAGTTGGTAATTTGTCTCCGAAAGAGTTATGATAACAGAAGAAAATTTGTTTCTGGCCATTGATGCTTGCAATTGCTAAACCGTGCAAAATATGTGTTTTTGATCTATTATTTATTTGCTGCATAGATCAAATCCAATCATATACACTTATGTTCAAGTTTTGGTGTATAGTTCTATATTTAGTTGGGATCATGGTGAACTCAAGCTTCCATCACAGTGACTACTGAAGTGAGTTCAACTTAGCCTGTTTAGATATTGGAACATGAAAACGGGTACAAAAGTAAGAACAATCTTCTGTCAATGTTTCTACTTTTCCAACACATTGCTTATAACATGTTCAGGTATTTCTCATATCATCTCTTCCGCAATAGTTTAATTTTATATTTTTTTATTAATCTAAGAATTTAATTTTGAGATTCCTTACTCGATTGTTTTTTAGTTCCAACACTATTAGTAATTATTTTTATTAAAAAAATAAGAACTTTATTATTTTATATATATTATATATATGAAAAAGGAGTTTTAAAAAAGTTTTATAAAAATTACAAGTTTATCCTTTTTTTGAAAATAAATCTGCATTTATCCTTAATTTCGAAATTTAGTTTAAACCTTTACATAAATTTAGGTGATTAATTTTTTTAAAATGTAATTAGTTTTTTTTAATGAATAAAATAAAAAACCTTTACATAATTTTAGGTGATTAGTTTTTTAAAAGTTTGTTAACATATCTATATCTATTCTTAAAATAACAACTAAATTTGGAAAATTAAGATATGTTTTTCAAATATCCTAACAAACTAACTACCTTTCGAAAATTAAGATATACTTTTAAGTCTAATTAGTTTTTTTTAAAGTTTGTTAGCATATCTATATCTATTCTTAAAATAACAACTAAATTTCGAAAATTAAGATATGCTTTTCAAATATCTTAACAAACTAACTACCTTTCGAAAATTAAGATATTTTAATAAAATTTCGTCTTTAGTAATCGTTTATAAACCTATTATTTCTTTAGGCTAACAACAATTGTTTCACAGCTCTACATTTCATCTCCGTGTTAACACACAGGTCGCTTAGTTAGTTTCTTATAAAAGGAAGAAGTAGAGCATGCATATGAACTTGATGGGTGAAGATTTAAAAAATAAATATGAAAAACATATTTAAAATAGATAAAAGTTAATACTTCAATTCTACATGTACTTTATTAATTAGGGAACGTATAATAATACTTGAGGGGACACCAAAAACTTCACTTATTTTTTACATTGGTTACAAGTTACAACTACTTTATTCTGCATTTCTTAACTCACAAAATCATTATATATATATATATATTACAAATATTCTGATTTTGAACTTGAATTTTATATATTTTACATGTGTTAATATATAAGAAGACTAATTAAAAGAACCAAGCTTTTTTATTAGCCAAACAAAACCAGTGAGTTGGAAATGTGTGTCCCAACCAAGATCCAAGAAAGGAAGTGTACCTGGTTGGCTGGTTATAAGTTTCAACAAGTGTCTACATTCAACTAGCTTATCCAACCAATGTTCTCTACTTTTCCCTCAAACATGTGATGTGCATATGGGTATGTCTATCATAGGCTCACATGGATACTTAGAATTAGTAAATTAGTAGGGTACTAGATTAAATGTTAGTGTAATATATGTGTTAGTTTTAAAAAAATAATAAATGTTAAAGATTAATATAAATATTAAATAATTATAAAATGTGAAAAAATAAGAGTTTAAAAAATGACAACAAACGACGTCAACACCAAGACCAGCGATGGAAGCGTCGACGCGAGAGGGTAGACATGATGGCAGAAATGTGGTATTATAATACGAAGAGTCGTAACTGTATTTATTGTACATGTTATCGATCATTATCGTTACGATTATAAGCAATAGGGTCAAATATGTATTGGTTATATTTAATAAAAACTTCAAAATGATTATAAAATATTCTAAAATGAAAAATCAAAGAATTTGGTTAATAATATTTGATTCAAATTAAAGAACTTTCTTCTAAGAGTCAAAATCAAATTAAATTTTTCATTTAAATAAATAGCAGAGATTTAATTTTATCAAAACGGACGGTTAAGATTATCTAAGAGAGACTATCTAAATTAGCCTTTTATTTATACTTAGAGATAGAGATTAGAGATGGTACCTATAAGATATAGTAGAGTAGGATGTTTAAATTAACATCCAATTTATATCTGCTTTCTTGTTATGGATCATTAACGGGTAATAATTTGTACATAATAAAATTACTAATAAACAAAAATCTTATGATATGTTAACATATATCATGTGTTGTTTATTGTTTATATCGGTTGTGTATGGAAAAATCTATTATGCACGTAACTCGTCATTAATACCTATGAGGCCTAGAATAACCCTATATAGATTTTTGACTCGCTTGTTTTATTTAGATTCAGAGAGATTGCTGTATAAATGAGAAGTTTTTATTTATTTATTATGGTTGAAGGAATTGTACTCATTTCTCTACAAATGGTTTATCTAAGTCTTACAAAACCACATAAAAAAGGGTTGTGAGAACAAAAAAAGTTTCAACATAAAAGGAAACCAGATGGGTCTGTGTTCTTATGGCCCAATTAGAAGTCCATTCCAATGCGCACTCTTTTCACTTATTTTATGATTTTTTTTAGTAATTTTTTTTTCTTTTTACAGAAAAACATACAGTTAAAACTCTAGCTGTTTAAAAAGTTGATAACACATGAGATCAAAGTTGAATTTCAACGTGAACAAACTAATAGTGTTTATATTAGGTTGAGTTTCATTATGAAAATTATCTCAGATCATTTTCATTTTGATCAAATCAAACCAAAATGTTACCATATTATTGATTTAGAAGAAGCTTCTTGGAAGTACTATGTTCGCGTATCGTATGCTCCTCCAGATTGAGAAATTCAAGCGCATACCCATCCCAGATAGAGAAAGCAGACAAAGGGGAGATTCCCCTTTCGATTGGAGTTCCACGGTGGTGTAGATCGATGAGATTGATATTCAAATATTTCCCGATTAATGTCATCATGATGGACAATCATGCTCCACGATCCCACGACTCTAAATTAATACCTACAAGTTATTCAAAGTCCATATATAAGAAGATGACCCGCCATAGATTAGGTCAGTTCCTTTTAGTTAAAACTCAGCTCAAATACTTATTACTCACTTCTTTTCTCCTAAGGATATTAACTTGAGCGTCAGATGGTTGACCTAGGACACCCCTGTGACACCACTTACGAGCTTTTTGTTTTGAAAGACCATCTTCTTGGTCTTACTACATACAACCAACACCTATTTCACAATGTAAAAAGAAATGGCCCGTGAAAACGGATCGATCTTTTGTATCAGTACAAAGTTTAAAACTGAAATACAAAAGAAAATGCTAATATGAACTAAGAACTTGCAAGGAAATACTAAGAACTAGAGAGAGGATTTAAGAACACACCTTTTACTGCTTAGGATATATAGGCAAAGCAAACTTACAAGCTTACAAACCAAGGCCTATAATGGCCGACAAACTTTAATAATTTGCAAACTTTTATAAAAGAGGACAATGACGTCCAACCACACTGATGAGGACACCGCACCTTGATGAAAAGGACAGCTCACCTCAAAATGAACACCACACCTCGATGACAAAGACAACACACCAATACGAATAGGACATTACACTAGGATAATGATAGCACACTAATAATAGCGATGATGGCACTCCCACCACGCTTTTGTTGCTAGAGTCGGCCCCTCCGCGCACCTTCCACGTCCGGACGAAATTGCTTTATTGCGAATAGTGAAAAGTCATCCCAACCGGGGTCCACCACTATCTCGCTATTATTGTTTTCTTCGTCACTGCTTACGTCAAGGAGAGGCCCATGTATAGGGTGATCTTTGTAATGGGCTTGGGCTTTGTTACATTTACTTATTATGAAGTTTTCGGGAAGCCGGGCTTGTTCATTGGGCTTACTAGATTCGGACTCGGCCCACATCATTACATAATGTTTCAAGTTCGATAAGGATTCTTCGGACTTCCTTATTTTGTCTTTTAACTTCGGGCCAATGATCGCCCCAGTGATTGTCTTTTGTTGCCTTTGAGATGCATACTTGGGCTTTGAAGTCCAAGGTGGCTTGAAGGTTGCAATGCTGTAATAGCTTCCTCTGCGGCTGTTCGTTCCAGTTGTTGCGCGACTCCTGCAAAGGCGTCTGATTCTACCATTGAGATTGGAGTTGTATTGGCTTTGATTTGATAGTTCCTATACAAGGCTCCTGGTTGCTGGAAGGTGAATGGTCCATTATAAACTTTTGGCAGAGGCCGGAAATCCGGGTTATTTGTTCGTAGCCATTCTTCACGTTCTTTGACTGCGTAATGTCTCCTAGTAGTTCCTCCGTAATTTCAAGACTCTTCATCATGACTTCTTTCGCTTGGACTTGCTCTGTACATCCTGCAAAACAGAGGTTTACTAGACGTGAAAGAGAATCGGCTAGCACATTTTGTTTTTCATCAATGTGCTCTATGTTTATTCTTAACCCCGTGCCGGTTATGATATCCGCAAACTTTAGCCATCTAACCCTAGATGCCTTGTTACTATTAGTTTTGTTGTAAAAACTAATGATCGCTTGACAATCTGTTCTTAGGGTTATCTCCTTCTTATCCAGGTAATATATTTTTAGCTTTTCCAGGGAATTGATGCATGCGTTAATTTCTGCATCGATTGTTGATTGCATGACTTTGAATTTTCCACTGGCGTAAGCACATATTTTCTCATCCTTCTTAGGATCTTCCTTTTTCTTCTTCCACTTGCAGACTCCTCCCCATCCTTCCATGCATCCATCAGTCTCGATAATAATATAAGCTTCTTCTAGGGGTATTTGTAAGTCTGGTAACTTTTGCACCTTCTGTTTGATTATCCTGACTATCTCATAATCAGAGGGCTTCATCCTTTTGTCTCCATGGGGGTTTGTTTTCTCATAAATGGGGCCTAGTAGTAAACTTAGCTTTGGAATATAATTCCTTGCATAGTTTAGTATTCCCAAGAATGATCTTAGGCCTGCCTTTGTTTTGAGCTTCTCCTCATCAAAGTCACATATCTTCTTGATGATATGTGGCTGTAGCTTTATTTTACTTTCTCCGATCACAGCTCCTAAGAATTCAACTTCAGGTACTGCTATTTTCATCTTGGTCGGGGAGAGAATTAGCCCCTTTTCTTGACAGATGTTCAGCATTGTGGTCAAGTGCTTTTCATGATCCCGTTCATTTTCTGAGAATACAAGGATGTCGCCTATGTAGACTGCAATGAACTCTTCAGTGCCTCGGAAACATTTATCCATTTTTCTCTGAAAGACTGCAGGTGCATTTTTGAGCCTGAATGGCATTACAAGCCATTCATAAAGTCCTCCTGGTACTAGAAATGCAGTCCAGGGTATTGATTCTTCTGCCATTGCAACTTGATGGAATCCTGATATAAGATCAAACTTTGAAAAGATTTTGGAATTCCCGATTCTCTTTAGGAGTGTGTTGATTCCTGGAAGCGAGTACTGGTCTTTGTAGGTGTTATCATTCAGGGTTTTGTAATTAAACACCATTCTCTCTTTTCCTTTTGTTTCTTTACCAGTAGCTGGATCAACAGTTGTTTCTGAATTGACAATCATGGCCATTGTTCTATGCCTGCTGTTACTTGGCCTGATTACTCCCAGTTTAAGCAATGCATCTATATGCTTCCTGAATGATGCTTCTAAAGCTGGGGTCACATGCTTTAATGGTTTTTCTTGTATTGTGATATCAAGGTTTATGATATCTAATTTACAAGTTTCATCATTCTTCTTCCAGTATTTCAATGGTTCTTCCCCAATATATCCTTGTTCCATTAATCTTGCTAGTATTGGCTTGAACCTTTCCTTTAGCCTTTCTGCGTCTTCCTTTGAGAAGAAAACTCTTTGCTGCAATTCTTGGTAGAATTCTTCATTGATCTCGAGTTCTTCTATAGTTGACGCTGCTATTTCTGTTATTGGGGTCGTCTTTATCCTTGTTACTTTCTTGTAAAGTGTCACCTCGTCTCCTTCTATTCTTATTCCTCCGTTCATGGACCTTGTGAAATTTGTTTCGATGAGCATGTCTATACCATCACCAGTTTTCATATCCAGCGCATAGATTAGCGGTATTCGGAATTTGTTTCCCTCTATTCGGAAATTGCCTGATTTGACCTTCTGGTTTGATGGTTGTCTGGAGTTGATACCATTGAAGTAAACAATCTTGTTCATCTCTTTCAGTGCTTCTTTTGGTACCGCTGATTTGCTGACACAACATGATGTTGCTCGGGTGTCAATGATTGCTTTTACTTTGAACAACCTTATGCCAGGTATATCAAACTCCACTTCCACATTATAGAGCTGATTATAAATCCTTTTCACCCGTGGCGTATCAGTGTTATTTTCAGCCTTCATAATGGCTTGAGCTTCATCTTCAATTAAGGCTTTTGCTTGCTGATTTCCTAAAGGGGAAATCATTTCTTCAAGATTTGCCTTAGCCTTTAAGTATTCATTTTCTTGTTGAAGCTCTGAGATTTGAGCT